>CM076577.1:668067952-668293158 GCA_034641835.2 Pinus albicaulis | reverse complement strand
TTTTTAACTGAAACGATTATAGGATTTTTTTTTTTTATCTGAAAGATTGTGGGGTCTTTTCCAATCTATCCCCATGTACAATGCAGATTTCTAAATTCTGCCTATTTCCTCTATTACAAATTTCAGGGCATCTGTATATAACTGTCATTGTTAACAAAAATTAGCCCTTTCATGAGTTCACTGCCTTTATTTTCCATTTGGTCCGCTTCACTGTTTAATTTTCTGAGAATGTGGTAAAATTTGCAGCTGTCAAAATCTTGGAGCACTCTTTTCAGTCTATCCATAATGTTGTTGAGGCTAGGATTGTTGAATCGAGCTCCCTTGTTTAAATTTTTTATTATAAGCTCTGAATCTCCAAAGACTTGTAGTTTTTTAACACCTTTGTCTCTAGCTATTTGGCAGGCTTTGAGAAGCCCAAAGAGCTCAGCTTGGTTGTTGGACTTCTTACCTAGCCCCCAGTAGAAGATATCTTTGGAAAATCCGTCTGTTGAATAGATGACTCCCCCCGCTCCAGCTGCCCCAGGGTTCCCTTTTGACGCCCCATCGAAGAAAATAGTGTATATGTTTTGTGATCTCCACCAACTTTGAAAAATTTCCTCTTCATCTCTTAAGCGCCATCCCGGATTTCCACTTTGAGGAATAGGGGGGTTTCTGCCCGGATAAGGCACAAGTTCCCCTAACCACATCTTTTCTTCTTGCAGCAGAGAAGTGTCTTCTTTTATATACTGCTGTTTGGCCACTTCCATCAGGAAGGCTTTGGCTTTTGCAGCTATTTTCATCGGGGAATGCCTCTCCTCATTGAAGATCAGTTGATTACGTGCCAGCCAAATCTGCCAACAGACATATTTGGGTAATGCTGTCCAGATTCTACTCCAAAATGCTTTTTGGGGGATATGATGGGGATAGAGCTGCCTCCAAGAGGCAAAGAGTTCAGCTGCTGTGTTAAAGGTTGGGACAGTGATCTGCAATTCCATTAAGATGAGCCTCCAGACATCCTTTGCCACACTGCAACCTATGAACATATGCTGGACTGTTTCTGAGTTGTTATTACACATCAGACACCTGTGAGGCCCCGCAATATTTCTTTTCTCCAAATTATCTCCTGTGAGAATTTTATTATGGATCACAATCCAAATAAAAAAATTCACTTTAGGTGTGGCAAATGAGTCCCATACGTTTTTCCAGAAGTCTGCTGTATGATTACTGTTTCGATTTCCCTGCATTGCTTTATATCCAACTGAAGTGGAATAAACACCTGTTGGGCCCCAACCCCAACTGTCTCTTGCGGCTTTATGGACCGGTGCAGCATCCTCCAATTGGTCTTCGAGCTGAGCTTGTTGATGGATCAAACGATCAGGAACTCCATGGAAGTCCCAGCCCTCCCATTCCCCACGCGGATTCCACTTTGCTAACTCAAATAGGCGTTTAACACCAGCACGCTCCAACCATGCTTTCAGCTCTGTTATATTTCTGTTTTCTGCCAGAGGGGCATTACCCATAATGCGATCCTTCCATAATTGTATGCGTTTTCCACTTCCTGGAATTCTATAAACCTGATTTAAGAATTGTTTGCTGCTCTTGCAGCAAAGACTCCAGACATGCGTGCTCTTATTTGTGGTTCTGTTTAATATATTGCTGAGATCGTAATTTACTCCATACTTCAACCTCAGCGTGCTGCTGACTGGATGAGTGGGATCATGGAGAAGATTCCACAAGATTTTTCCTCCTAAGGCAAAGTTAACAAGCAGGGGGTCCCTTATTTGCAGTCCCCCTTCCTCTCTTGGCCTTTTGACAACGTCCAAACTCACCAGGTGCATTTTATTTTCGTTGCCTTTGCCACCTTGCCACAGAAAATCTCTTAGTAGTTTGGAGATCTGCTCCATAACATTTCTGGGCGCCAAAAGAAAAGAAGCCTGGAAAATGGGAAGCGCAGACAGCACTGATTTGATCAGTATTACTTTGCCTCCCTTGGTCAACCAGTAACCCCCCCATGCAGCAATATTGCTTTTGATTTTCGAAATTATATCGCTCCATAAATCTCTTTTGTTGATTCCTGAGATAATGGGCAGGCCAAGATACTTGAATCTATCCCAGTTTGCTTGTCCTTTAAACCCAAGAAGAGTAGTTATGGCTTCAAGTTCTTGCTGTGAGATATTCCAACTATACACTTCGCTCTTACTTTCATTCACTGCAGCTCCAGATACTCTACAATATTTTCTGAGGACGGTGTCAAATGCCCGAGCGATTCTTGTGGAGGCTCCTCCTAAGAGGAGAGAATCATCAGCAAAAAGTGCATGATTCGAAGAGTCTGCTTCTGGTGATGATTTGAGGCCTGGAATGTTCCCAGCAGCTTTCTCAGCATTGAGCTTTCGGCTTAAAGAGTCCGCCATTAGAATGTACAGGTATGGTGAGAGAGGGCATCCCTGCCTAATGCCTCTCTTGGCTTGGAAGAAGGGTGTTGGGCGGCCGTTGACTAGTGGTGCAATCCATGGGCTGTCAATGCAAGCTTTGATAAGTTGAACAAAATAGGGCGAGAAGCCAAAGGACAGAAGAACTTTACTGAGGTAAGATCTATTCACTCTATCAAACGCATTTTCCATGTCTAATTTAATCACCATTCCTTTCTCTTTCCTCTGTCTGCTGGAGTGGATCGTTTCCTGGACCTGGATTACATTATCCAGGATTTGCCTCCCTTCCACAAATCCACGTTGAGAGCAGGAGATCACCCTTTTTAACAGTGGTTTAATTCTGTTTGCCAGCAACTTAGCCAATATTTTATACGATGCATTACACAACGAAATCGACCTGTATCTAGAGAAATTTTCAGGATTAGAATCTTTGGGTATTAGAGCTAAGTAAGTGGAGTTGGTTCCTCCACCGATCTTTTCTTTTGCCATAAATCCTCTTATCATTTTCTGCAGGTCCGCCTTTATTATATGCCAGCAAGCTTGAAAGAAATGGATTGTGAATCCATCAGGGCCCGGTGCCTTGTCCGGTTCCATGGCCCATATTACATTTATGATTTCCTCCTCCGTTGTGAGTCTGCAGAGATTTGCATTTTCTTCTGGACTGATGAGATTAGGTATATTTGAAAGGAAATCACCAGATTCCTCCTCATTACCCTGTACATCTGCATTGTACAGACTTTTGTAATAAGCTTCAGCAGCTGCTTTGACTTGGTTGAACCCTTTGCAAACTTGTCCTTCTGCTGTTTTGATTTCTGCTATATAATTTCTTGACAGTCTTGCTCTGTATTGCCTATGGAAGAAAGGTGTATTCCGATCCCCAGCCTTCAACCACAGACTTCTAGACTTGATTTTCCAATATTCTTCTTCCCTTCGAAAGGATTGATATGCTGTTCGTTGAACTTGTATTTCTATTTCCAACAATTCTGTTGTAATATCTTTGGCTTCCATGTCATTTTGCAGGTCTTGCAATGTTTGAACTGCCTCTTTTCTTTGTTCAGGAGGAGTATGTGTTGGCTTTTTGATCCATTCTTTCAAGGCATATTTTGTCTCTTTCAACTTCTGCTCCCAAACATAACTTGTGGATCCGGAGATAGGTTTGGACCAAGCTTTTTTCACAGTATCTAAGAAACCATCTCTCTCGATCCAAAGAGGGCTGAATCGAAAAGGAATGGGTCCAAGATCTTCTTCTTCTTCAAGTAGGAGCTGTATTGGCTTATGGTCAGAGGTAAGTTTTGGAAAAAATTTTGTGATGATAATTTTATTATTCATCATAATGGAACTTTGCACCAGAAAGCGATCTAGTCTTGCTGAGATGTGTTCCAATCCTGTCCGATTATTGGACTAGGTATATATGCCACGAGCTGGGTTGAAATCCATCAGTTCCCAAGTCTGAGAGAGCTCCTCCACCATTGGCAGCAAGGGGTCTCTGCTACTAATTCCCCCCCTCTTCTCTTTTGCTTTCAAAACTATGTTTAGATCACCTGCTATAATGATATTGATGGGGGAATTTGCTTCTAAAAAATCAGAGAGGCTGCTCCAGCACTCTCTTTTTTCAGTGTAAGAGACTGGTACATAAAGATTAAAAAGAGAAATAGATAACTTACTTGCTTTGTGTTTCAATTCTGTGAAGATCCAATGCTGGGTTTCATGGGAGTTGATCAGCTGAAATTGGTCTTCGTTCCATAGAGTAGCCAGGCCCCCGGAGGTTCCCCTTGCACTAACTGCTTTGCCTGCTTTTTTATGCCACTTTAATCTACTGGTCTCTAGAAGGGCCTGCCCTTCTATTTTTGTCTCTTGGAGCATGAGTATCTCTGAGGGTTCAGCTTTCAAAAGATCTTTTACAGCCTCAATTTTGGAGGGATTCCCCAGTCCTCTACAGTTCCAAGAGACTAGCTTCATTATTTATTGTTTTGTTGGATGTGGCCTCCCTTGGAGGGCCTTGGTCTGGTATTTCGCCCAATAGACATTTCTATTGTAGGCTGGCTTCCTCGTGTTTTGAGCCTTTCTGCCTCCTCCTCCCTCTTTTCCTTTCTGGATTTCCTTCCTGCTTTTTTTGTTTGACGCTCGAAGGTTTCGTCCTCCGATGTATCCGAGCTCTCCATTGGTTTTTTTCTTGCTATATCCGCATATGATAGGTTTATTGGGCTGTCTTGGTTTGGTTCGCTCTGGGTGGCTTCCGCTCCCTCTTTGTTTGGAGGTGTAGTTTCTTCTTGCTCCTCATTCTCTTGCGTTGAGTTAACTTGATGGATCTGCTGTTCATTTTCTATACCATTTGGATTTGCCTCCTCTTCTTGGTTTATTTTGGATCTGCTGGTTTCTCCATTCTTATTGCCTTTTCCTGTACCTTTTTTTGAGTTTGCATTTTTCTGCACTAAGATCCATTGGTCCCCATTTTGTTTGTCACCTTGTTCCTCCGCCTTCTTCTTGCAATGTTTTGCAAAATGACCGTGTCCATGGCAGTGTCTGCATTTAAAAGGCAGCTGCTCATAGTCCAACTCTTGCACGTATGTCCATCCAGCTACAGTAAGTTTAATTGCTTCTGGTAACCCTTCTTCCAGATCCACTTCAACACAGATGCGTGCACATGAATACTGATCCTTCCTAGCAGCTTGATCTATGTATTTTTCCAACGCATTTCCTATGATCTGCAGGGTTTTGTGATTCCAGCAGTGGAGAGGCAGATGGGGAAGCCGCACCCGTACCGGGACAGCCGAAGGAACGTCCTGAGTTGGGTCAAAGTCTGGGGACCATTTGTTTAGGTATAATCCCTGGGGGCCCATGAAATAAGGTCCATTTCTGAAAATTAATCCTTTATCATCTGTATTTTTAAAGACAAAAACAAAGTAGCCCTTACCCACGAAATAGCTTTTGACTCCCTCTTTAATGAGAGGCTTCCAGTTTCTTTGAGTCCATTCCTCGACCGATTTTGGCGAAGGCCAGAGGCCCGTGAACTGGCCAATGAGGCCTCTTTCAGCCAGATTCAGGGCAGCTCTGCAAGTATCTTCTTCGGGGAGAGCTACTGTAGGAATAGAGTCCATCTTTTTCACAAACCTCTTCAGAGACTCAGAGGGAGGGCGCTTTGGGCCAGAGGCAACTAAAGATTTAAATGCCAGAACCTCCGGTGGCAGAGGAGGGGAGGCAGACTCCCCAATGGCCTCCATGGTATACAAACACCCAGATCAGGCCTTGCTAGGGACGCTGAGACTGTCACACAGGGGCGGCCATCCACGAACACTGCACAGTGAGGCAATGAACACCCACGGACAGATCAGCTGCGTGCAGAAAAGAGAGCAGCCAATAAACGAAACCTGAAGAAGACAAGAAGATGAAAGAAAGCTCCAGGGCCGGGCCTGAGCGCCCCTCCGGCAGCCCAGCAATCCGAGCCGAGCAGCCAGAACAACAAACGCGATCAGTCAAAGATGCAGAGCGCCAAAAAATTTAGGAGGATTCAGTGGGTGCTTCCAGTTTTTGCAACACTGTTGCTATGCTATTTACTGATTCCATACCCCTTTGGCTATGAACCACTATTCCCGACTGATCCCCAGGTCCTCGATTTTCTCATAATGCATGATTTTGATATGTGTTATCAATCGTGAATTTTCTTCCGCAAATGAGTAGAGTAGATTTAAGTCTTATGCTTTGGTAAATTACATGAGAAATTTTGAATCTACATTAAAATTCTATAGAAAGTCATGGTAATTAAATTCAATTCAACATTGAAAGCACATAAATTTTAAGATACACACGTCAATAGCCCATAAATTTACAATTAAAAAATCATATTATTCACTCTTACAATCTGGTAATTATATATACCGCAATAATCGTGTAACATAAATTTATCAAAACACAAGGTATCATTCACCAAAGGAGTGGAGATTCGATCTCAACTTGTTGCTGATTGCACTGCATTGTTGTTGTTTGCGTTCATGTGTGAAGGATGATGCTTCCTAACCAAACATTGTTAACCTCCCAGTGTAATCCTTAGTTACTCTTCTTCCCCATAGACCTCTGAGTTGCAATGAGACTGTAAAGTAGAGGGAGAATCCTAGCTGATGGAGGATAACACTCCTAGCTCAAGAGTTTCCCCTCTAATTGTAGAAATTTGAATAACTGATATGTTATCCACCGAGATTTTCCTGATCACACACTATTTTATCTTCATGCACAATACATAATCTCTCCTACCATTGATAATTAATTGCGGAAATAAAAACAATCGCATGCGCACATTAAAACCATAAACAATCACACATATGAACACAATATTTCATGGGAAAGCTTAAAGCTGAAAATCCCAACTATCTGTATATTATATGTCATAGAGATCATGTAACAATCATTATACAAAGCTCCTCACAAGCTCTCAGTACAATCTCCAATTTCTACACACTAATCAAGCTAGATCTAGCAAAACACATGCTCCAATCTTTGCCACCTGATAGCCTGCCTCTACTGCGCAATCAATGCTGAAGAATGGCTCATAAATAACTTTGAACCACCTGGCTTGTACTACGCAATCCTCATTGGCATCTCCAATCACTGGTTGTTGCAAATCATGCAATAGTATAGTCACAATTGATAGTCAGACTGCTCTTTCACCTATCTCTTCACTGGTCTCCACTGAAACTGTCCATGCACTAAAGTTAACTGATGTATTATTTATTTGATTAATGAGTTTATAATTAGTGAATTAATTAATAATTAATTCACACCACTCTCACTAGTGTATCAATCAGTTAGACTAGATACAACTAGCTCAACTATGTTTAGATTAGTTAAACTGAACACAACTCCATTAACTTCCTCAATCAACTCCACCAAACTCTGTCACATGAGTTCTAACTGAAGTATCCATGCAACAGCTCCACTTAACCCTCAGGAATAGCGTAATTCCTTCTGTCAGCTCCTGTGCCACATCTGTGCACTTAACTGAAGTGCTCCAAGAGAATAAGATAATGTTTATAGTCCAAATATTATTAAGAGCTAATAATATTTGACATATCTATTTTTAAACTGGCAATCTAAAAATAGATTCCGCCCAATATGTCTAAAAATAGAAGTCCATCTATTTTTCCAACTTGACCAACCATCCACAAATAGCATCCTGCAACTCATAGAATATGATCCATATGTCTAAAAATAGACATAGTCTAAAAATAGACTTTGCGCCAAAAATAGCCTGCGGGCCCACTTAGTGCAGGTGACTTCTTTCCACTAAGCTCATCATATTGTTTCAATCTCAACACTCCCACTCAATAAGATAAGGATTATCTGCCACCCCTATCCTGCCTCTGTGGTATTCGAATTTTCTCCTGGTGAGTGCCTTCGTCAAGATATCAGCATCCTGATCCTCCGTGGGAATATATGAAAGTAACATGATCTTCCGCTGCACACAATCTCTGATATGATGATACCGAATGTCAATGTGTTTAGATCTATCATGAAATACTGGATTAACTGAGAGTTTGATGCAACTCTGATTATCACAATAAATCACAATAGGCTCTAAGTGTGAACCGAACAACCCGACCAGGATCTTCCTCATCCATATAGCCTCGCATGCAGCCAAACTCGCTGCCATATACTCGGCCTCTGATGAACTGAGTGCCACGGATCTCTACTTCCTGCTGTACCAAGAAATTGTTGTCGACCCGATACTGAAAATCCCTCCAGATGTGCTCTTTCTATCTGTTGGGATCCTTGCCCAATCTGCATCCGTGAAGCCACATAGCTTCACCTCATCCGACTGTCTGTACCATAATCCATATCTCGATGTGCCTCTGAGATATCTCAATACATGCTTCCCCGCCTTCCAAAAGAGCTTGGTAGGCTTAACCATAGCTTGTGAAAGCTGGTTAACAACATAGCATATGTCAGGTCGTGTATTGACCAGATACATAAGCGACCCCACCAACTGTCGATAAACAGTGGCATCCACTACCTCCGCTGAAGTAGCATCCTCCTTCCTCCATCCACCAGGAAGAGGAGTATCAACAGGCTTGCAGCCATGCATGTTGAACTTCTCCAGTATCTCCCGGGCATACTTACCCTGAGAAACAAATAGTCCACCACTGCGCTGCCAAATTTCCAATCCCAGGAAATAATGAAGGAGGCCCAAGTCCTTCATCTCAAACTCCTTTGCAAGATCAGCCTTGCATGAGTGTATCAACAGTTCATCACCTATCAAAATCAAATCATCTACATAAAGTACAATGATCAGCAACTTACCCTCCACCACAATCTGGTATAGGTTCGGATCCGCCTCACTCTTGGAGAATCCAAGTCTGGTGAAATAATTGTCTATCCGTGTGTACCAAGCACGAGGTGCTTGTTTCAACCCATACAACGCTCTTTTGAGCCTGCACACATGCGACTCGCTGCTGAAGATCTCAAAACCTTCGGGCTGATCTATGTACACCTCCTCCTCAATCACCCTGTTGAGGAACGCAGTCTTCACATCCATATGATGAATGTGCCACCCCATCTGCGCTGAGAGAGAAAGAATCGTCTGTATGGAAGAATACCTTGCGACAGGTGCAAAGGTTTCCTCATAATCGATCCCCTCAATCTGTGAGAAGCCTCGGGCAACAAATCTTGCCTTGTACTTCTCCACACTCCCGTCGGCTACTTGCTTCAATTTGTAGATCCATCTTGAACCCACCATTGATTTCCCTTCCGACCTTGGGACAATCTCCCATGCACTGTTTCTGACAATCGAATCATACTCTACCACCATGGCATCTACCCATGCGGGATCCTCCACAGCTTCCTCGAAAGAGGATGGCTTCGTCACGATACACTTTCTCATAAGAGCCACGTATCCAGTATACCGGTTAGGTGACTGTCTCTGTCTGCGGTGTGATGCAGGTGCTCCTACAATCCTCTCTCCATCTTGAGCCAGTCGCTCAGCTTCTGTAGTGCGCTTCCGCCCTCTGATGGTTGGCTCTGCATGAGTGGTCTCTTCCACTCCATGAACCTCCTCTTGTGGCTGATCCACATCCAGAGACTCATCCTTAGGAACTAATAGCTCCTCATCTGCATGCAAGTGTGGCTTCCTCTCAAGCGAACACTTCATATCTTTCTCCTCATGAAATTTTATATCCCGTCGCACAACAGTCTTGAGACTGTCTGGCAAATACACATGATAGTTGTGGGGTGTATCAGTGTACCCCACAAATATCCCAACCTCTACAGTCGGCTCTAACTTCTTCCTGGCATCCTTCGTCACATGAATGTAAATAGGTGAACCAAAAATCCTCAAATGGGAAATATCAGGCTTCTTACCAGAAAACGCCTCCTCGGGTGTACTCATGCCAGGTATCCTGTGAGGACAATGGTTTTGCACATAAACCGCAGTATTGCATGCCTCAACCCACAAGTGTATGGGAAGGCCCTGATCATGCAACATCGCCCGTGCAACACCCACAATCATTCTATTCTTTCGCTCTGCAAACCCATTCTGCTGTGGGTTATGAGGTGCTATGAGCTCTCTCCGAATTCCTTCTGCACTGAAAAAGTCCTTGAACTCACCAGAGATGAATTCACCACCATTGTTGCTCCTAAGAGCCTTCACCTGCTTCCATGATTCTTTCTCAACCAGTGCCTTGAACTCACAGAACTTTGAGTATGTCTCACTCTTCTTCTGCATGAAGAAGATCCAGCACTTACGATAAAAATCATCAACAAATATCACATAGTACCTGTGCTTTGCTGTCGAAGCTACTGAGAAAGGTCCACACACGTCTGTGTGAATTCTCTCAAGGATCGTCATGGCGCAACTATCCTTCTCATGAAAGGTGGCTTTCACAAATTTTCCCAAAGTACATCCCTTACACTTCATTGCTAGTGTGCCTTTGGGAAACCTGGTCAAAAATTACAGTATCTTCAAGCTCCATGGTGAAGGTGGCCCAATCTCGGTCACGCAGCTCGCCATCATCACGACTCACCACTTGAACATACCCGCCTTGCCTTTTGTATTTCTTTGTCTGACATATACTGAAATTGATAAAGGTTCTTAACTTGAACCCTATCCTCTGGGTCTCACCGGTTGCCTTCTTGCTTGCGGAAAGCCTTTCCCTACTTCAAAGACAACATCATATCCCTTGTCTTCTAACATGGCCACCGAGATCAGATTCTTCTTCAATCCTGGAACATGCATCACTTCCTTCAATACGAAGGGTTTACCAGACTCCCTCTCAAAGGAAATGGTATCGATACCGGTCGCACTATATCTACCATCATCACCCATCTCGATGTGCACTCCAAGATCTTTCTCATCCAGATCAGTAAACAAATATTTGTCTTCGGTCATATGAAAAGACGCACCACTCTCAAGAAACCACACTGAACCCATCACACTTGAGACCAAGCATGTGATCAACAAAAAATCCAGCTGAAAATGCGAGGCTAAGGCCTCTCCAGCTGCAGATCCAACAAACTACTTATTTTTCTTCTTCTATGGACAATTAGTGGCGTAATGTCCGTGTTGGTGACAGTGAAAGCACTTCACCTTGGACATGTCCTGCTTCTTGCCTTTCGCATCGGATTGAGAAGCACCTTTCTGTTTTCCCCCCTTTGGTGTACAAAGGTAATTTTTTCATCCTGTTCTTGATGAAGATCCGTCTCTGGTACTCCGCCTTATCTCCTCTTGCACAAGATCCGACCAAAGTCGCTCCCATCCCTTCCGGGGTACCCCTTCCCGACCACTACGAGTCCCTAGGAATGCAAACTCTTCGAAGCCCATTATCCAAGCCACCAAGTCCCTATCCAGACCGATTTCGACACTTCCTGCATCATCCCCTCGCAGGTATTGGATAAACTTCGTGAGGTACTTGGGCATACTGTTTCCTTTCTCCATTTTTATGTTCAAGTTTATCCTTGAGCGCCAACTCTCTCTGGCGCTCTTGCTTTGGAAGTCTCCACGGTGCTTTCCACATCAACAATGGAAAGCTGTCATGAAGGATGTACACTATGTGATCCTTCACACCAACAACTCTTCGACACTTGGAGCATTCTTCCATGCGTCAAGTACTTCGGCATACTGAAGTAGGTTTTAGAATTTCGCATTCATGAACTCCTTCAACCCATCATTATCCAGCACACCTCCATCTTTGTCCTTCCATGCAATATAATTCTGAGCGTCTCTGGGTTGTTACTCCAATCGAACTGCTAAAAGACATCTCAACTTCATACCAAGAAAACACTACCGTAAATCTAATTCCACCCAAATTTCAAACTCAACCGCTTGGGCCTTATGAGAACTGCCCAGCCAGATCAATACGTCCGATACCATGTAGAAATTTGAATAATTGATATTTATCCAATCGAGATTCTTCATCACACACTATTTTATCTTCATGCACAATACAAAATCTCTCCTACCATTGATCATTAATTGCGGAAATAAAAACAATCGCATGCGCACATTAAAACCATAAACAATCACACATATGAACACAGTATTTCATGGGAAAGATTAAATCTGAAAACACCAACTATATATATATTATATGTCATAGAGATCATGTAACAATCATTATACAAATCTCCTTACAAGCTCTCAGTACAATCTCCAATTGCTACACACTAATCAAGCTAGATCTAGAAAAACACATGCTCCAATCTCTGCCACCTGATAGCCTGCCTCTACTGCGCAATCAAAGATGAAGAATGGATCATAAATAACTTCGAACCACCTAGCTTGTACTGCGCAATACTCATTGGCATCTCCAATCACTGGTTGTTGCAAATCATGCAACAGTATAGTCACAACTGATAGTCACACTGCTCTTTCACCTATCTCTTCACTAGTCTCCATTGAAATTGTCCATGCACTGAAGTTAACTGATGTATTCTTTAGTTGATTAATTATTTTATAATTAGTGAATTAATTAATAATTAATTCACACCACTCTCACTAGTGTATCAATCAGTTAGACTAGATACAACTAGCTCAACTATGTTTAGATTAGTTAAACTGAACACAACTCCATTAACTTCCTCAATCAACTCCACCAAACTCTCTCACATGAGTTCTAACCAAAGTGTCCATGCAATAGCTCCACTTAACCCTCAGGAATAGTGTAATTCCTTCTGTCAGCTCCTGTGCCACATCTGTGCACTTAATTGAAGTGCTCCAAGAGAATAAGATAATGTTTATAGTCCAATATTATTAAGAGCTAATAATATTCGACATATCTATTTTTGCACTCCAGAGACCAAAAATAGAAGTCCATCTATTTTTCCAAACTTTGACTCAACCATCCACAACAGTGACCTCGCAACTCATAGAATATGATCCATATGTCTAAAAATAGACATAGTCTAAAAATAGACTTTGCGCCAAAAATAGCCTACGGGCCCACTTAGTGAAGGCGACTTCTTTCCACTAAGCTCATCATCTTGTTGCAATCTCAACAATAATGACCTCCACCTCACCAAACTCATTATCGAATTCATAGTCACTCACAATAATATTATGTATTCCATCCAACAATAGGGCAAAAGGTGTTCCTCTCCCATATATTACTCCTTCTTTTATAGGAGGTTTCATATGTGACACTTGGCACTTCATGCAAAAATAATTATTTTTATTGATATAAAATTTTGATTATTCACCCACCCATGTGTCAGCCTCTCACCAAGGCTCTCCTAAATTATCTAATTAAATTCTTATTCAAAAATAATATTTTTCCTCACCCCAACATGACTCCCTATTTCTTCTAGTTGTCTCTTAATCCAACTACACCCTAGTTTAACTCAAATTGACTCTTAGATGGAGATCCTTGTGTTGGCTCTTTCAACATGGAGGTTCTCTCATGAAAATAAATTTCTTTAATTTAATTTATTATTCTTTATTTTCATTCACCACCCTCTTTCTTAATGAGGTTAAACTATTATAGGATTAATGTTTCTAATTAACTCTATGTCCCCTTCCTCCCTTTTCTTATTAAAACCTTACATTCTTTGGAGTTACTTTATATGCACATTACCTACGTAGTATTTTCTGAACGTGGGAAATTTATAGTTCTCAATTGGTCCAATCTTCATATTTCTTCCTATTCTCCCTTTACCCCAAGGTTTTACTCTTGATTTAGTTAACTTGGTTCTAAAATATCACTTACTTCATTATGCGAATTAATATGATTACCATATCTTAATTACATTTTAGTAGTTTCTTCTTGATGACAAGGGTGTTAAGTCAATTGTGCCCTTCAATAACTTCCCTTTGAAGTTCTAAGGTTGCCACACCAATCATTTCCTTCTTGATGCCAAGGGTACCAAGTTGATCGTGCCCTTCAATAAATTTCGTTTTGAAGTTCCAAGGGTGCCACGTTGCTTGCCTTTCAAGCATCCAGTGACTATGAGGGGAAAAACTAGGCGCGATGACCAAGACCGATATCCTCTCCTATGTCACCCTCTATAGTGAGACAAATGGTGTTGAGGATCAAGGAATCCACCTTGATGCACATCCCCTAGTAAAATACTTGTGAGAAACCCAAAATGGGGTCTTCCCCCATGACATCATGATCTTCAAGGAGAAGGTATACCAACACCTTTTAGCCCAAGTCATGGAAAGAGTGTTTAGTGGGTGAAATAAGGGACACTTTCCCACCCCTCACATGAAGTAATATCTATATGTATAGCCCCATCACCCATGTGTGAGTTATTCAACCAAGCAACAACCCTGTGCATGTAGCCAACTAAAAGTTCATTAGAATTCCCAACAAAAATTTAAATTAATCTTTAAAAAAAATTGATACAATAGTATGCAATTCAAATCAAGCCAGAGGTCACTGACTCATCATATGCAGGTGCATCTGGGTAGTCCCTTGCCACACTCAATAATCATCAATAATACTTGTACACAATATTATTCACCAATATACTCATGTGTGCTAAATCATCACCATGACATAATCATCATCATCTTTTTTAATGATGAGAAAGAACTAATGTAAACATACAACATAATGAATCCATCACATGATTAGACATAATCATAAAACACATCCATCACAACTATTATCATCATAACATCAAACTCGAAAAATAGTTATTATCACATCCACAAATAGTAGAAACCAAAAATGAGGATCCTCGACCTAAGGTCCTCAAAGAATAATGTATGAGCCCGAAGGCTATAACAAGGATAATGTCATATTAGGGTTAGTCAACCAAATCGGGGCACTACATTCACCCCTTGTTAACAAAAAACTTCATCCTGAATTCCTCATAACAGAAAAGGAAAACGATGATGCATCTCCTCGAAATCCTCCCAAGTGGCAGAACTAGGACTATAACCGTCCCACCAAACCTTAACTTGGTCCACCAATCATTGTCTAAGATGCAAAGTTCGTTGGTCTAGTATGTGAATTGGTTCGACCATCATTGTGCCCTTGTTTGAGACCTAAAAATGACCTAATTCAATAATATGTGAAGGATCTGAAATATAATGATGTAATACAGACACATGGAACACATCATGCATATGTGCTAGTGATGAAGGTAAAGAAAGCCTATATGCCATCAACCCTTTCCTTTCTATGATTTGAAAAGGTGCCACAAACCGTGGATACAATTTTGCTTCATTTATAAATCTTATGTAGCTCTTTTGGGGCCTTACTCTAAAAAACACCCTATCTCCCTCTTCATAACTTCGATCTATTCGATGGGTATCAACATAGCTCTTTTGTCGATCATGTGCTTCTTTAAGCCGACCCTTAATCATGGTAATTTGTTCTTCCATATCTTGTACTAATTTTGGTCTTATCAATACTTGGTCCTCTAATCAATCCTAACTAAGAGGTGTTTTGCACGGTCTCCCATACAAGAACTCAAATGGTGCCATCTTGATGGAACTTTGATAACTATTATTGTAAGCAAATTCCAGTAGTGGTAAAAATTCATCCCATTATTTTTATTGGTCCATCACTTACATTAATAACATGTTCTCGAGGATTTGATTAGTCATCTCTATTTGACCATTTTTCTTAGGGTGATAAAGAATGCTGAAGTTCAGATTGGTTCCCAAGGCTTCTTGGAAACTGCTCCAAATCCTTCCCGTAAATACTGCTCCCCTATCTGATATGATCTTCCTTGGTACTCCATGTAATCTTACAATCTTATTAATAAATCTCTTGTTATCTCCAGTGCCTTCTATATAGTTTTAACTGATGTAAAATGGGCGTTCTTAGTCGACGTGTCTACCACTAAAAATATGGCATCATGTCTTCTTATGGTCATTGGTAGTCCCATGATGAAATCCATTAATATAACTTCCCATTTAGAATTTGGTATCTCATGGGGTTGCAATAACCCTGTTGGGTGTCTTTGTTAAGGTTTTACTCATTGGTACTCTAAACATATTGCTACAAATTTTATAATGTCCTTCTTCATCCCCTTCCAAAATAATATAAGTGGTTTCAATTCCACACTCATCTTCTTAACACTAGGGCGAGCCATGTATATTTCTCAGTTTGCTTCGCTCAAGATAAAATGGTGTATATACTCATTCAATGGCACATATATCCTCCCATGGAAGTGTAGAATTCCATCACCATATAGGGAGTATCCTTCATACTTTGGGACCATCATTTCATCCTCCCTCGAACTCTACTAACCTCCTTGTACTAGGTGTCCACAATTTATAAATTTAACAACTTTTCCCTAAGGATTTTCCTTAAGGGAACCACCGAAAACATTCGAGGTCTCCTACTTAAATCATTTTCCACCTTGTTTTTTGTCCCTTTTATGTAATTAATATCAAAATAATATTCACTTATTAATTCTAAACACCTTTGTTGTCTGGCATTTAAATGGTCTTGGGTGAATATGTGTCGTAGTCCACAATGATTAGTCCATAGTTCAAATTTCCTTCCTAGTAGGTAGTGTCTTCAAATATTTATGGCACAATAGCTCCTATTTATCGGTCATGCGTTGTGTAGTTCTCCTCATGGGTTCTCATTTTTCTTGATACATATGCTATTACTCTTCCTCTTGCATCATACGTATCCCAGTCCTTCCTTGGAGGCATTAGTGCAAACCAAAAATTCTTACTCCATATCTGGTACTTTCAAATTGGCGTTGTAGTTAGTAATAATTTAAACCTTTGGAACACCTCTTCACATTTTCCAATCCAGACGAAATTTTTGGTCTTTCTTTGGAGTTCAGTAATAGGGCTTTCTATCTTCAAAAACCCTACGTTGAAAAATCTGTGACAATCAACCATGCCCACGAAACTACGTATTTCATGAATGTTGGTTGGTGTCGACCATTCAATGATGGCCTCGATCTTTGTTGGGTCTAATGCAATACCCTCCCTTGAGATAATGTACATAATAGAGTGGATCTTAGAATGGTAAAAGGAACACTTTTACAACTTCCCATATAGTTGGTTCTCTATAAGACACTGCAAAACTAGCCTCAAGTGTTCGTCATGCTCCTTTGGGGTATTTGAGTAGATCAAAATTTCATCAATAAAAAATTATACAAACTTGTCTAGGTATTCCTGGAATATTTTTTTCATCAAACTTGTGAAAAAACCTAGGGAATTTGTAATACCAAAGGGTATACTACAAAGTCATAATGCCCAAATCTTGTCTTAAAGGTTGTCTCTGGAATATCTTTCCTTGATTCTCAACTGATGATATCCTGATCTCAGATCTATATTTGAAAAAATTGTTTCAACCCTCATTTCGTTGAAAAATTAATCTATCATCAGTAAAGGATATTGATTTTTTATCGTCACCTTATTCAACTGGTGGTAGTCAATGCACAATCGTCAAGACCCATCCTTTTTCTTAATAAAAACTATAGGGGCTCCCCACGGGGATATGTTGGGTCATATGAAACCAAAGTATAATGATTCCTTTAATTGGATTTTCAACTCCTTTAATTATGAATTTTATATGCAATATGGTGTCCTTGCAATAGGCTTTGTGCCTGGTTTAAGGTCAATGGTGAAAATAATTTCACTTTTTTGGGGTATCCCAAGAAATTATTTGGGAAATACATCCTCAAATTCAACAAGAATTGGATGCTTACCAAGATTTTTAGAGTCGCCTTTATCATTTAGAGGTACCACGATGAACATTTTACATCCCCTTCATCTATATTTCATTAGTTGCATCGATGAGATGAACCTTAAGAACACCCCTCGATTCTTTCACCTCAAGGACATTCTTTGTTCGTCAACATCGGTGAAATTTAGCATCTTGTCATTGCAGTCTAGAATCGTCTCATGTAATTCCAACCAATCCATTCCTATGATTACATCATAGGATCCTAATATTGTAGAGTACAAGGATACCTTAGTTTTACATACTCCCAAATCCACCTCACAATCCCTTACCATTTTTCCTATGTTTCTTTTCACGCTGCATGCCATTTCTACATGCCTAAAATCATGTTGTGTAATTGCTTCATGTTTAATTTTTTATAATTAATTTAGAGAAATAAAAAAATAAATAGCTCCTCGATCTATTAAAATGGCAAAACTTATACCATCAATATTACCTAACGTCTCCAGCACAATGGAATAATATTCAACTTGGTGATTGTTCACTGTCGCATGGATGTGATGAAATTTCCTTGGATTTCCCACTATGTTTGATGTTTAGTTTGATTTGGTATTACATGTATTCTTAGGGTAATACCTCTCGTAGTGTGGAACTCCACAAGTCCAACACCCTCTCTTAGGAGCTTCGCTCTTACTATCAACAAAACTGGGAGTTGGTCTGGATCCCTGCTGGTAAGAGCCAGACTATTGTGGTCAATGTTTTGGTGGTGTGGCACGATGTTGCTTCATAGGGAGGTACTGTGGTGGCTGAAAAGTCTGTTGAGATACCATGTGTGACTCCTGAGATGGATGCCTATATGTTGCTATTTGGTTTCTTGTTGACTAGTTTTGATGACTGTGCACTGGTCCCCTCTAAAAAAATTTGTGTCTCATATTCTTTACATTTGACACTTGTGACTCTACAGGTTTTGGAAACCTACTTTGTCTATTATTTAATATCTCCCCCTTGACAATTATTTCCCACTGAACTGCCTCTTGCAATGTGTGAGGCATCAAGATCCTAAACTTAGCTCGAATGTTAAAATTTAGTCCATACACAAATTTGCTCACTTTGAGTTTTAGGTGTTTAAGTGAAGTGCATAACGAAGTAGCTCCTTGAAATGAGCCTCATATACAAGCACTGAGTGACTGCCCTAATTTAGTGCATTGAATTCATTTAATTGTATTTTGATGAACTCTTCTAATAGGTTGCGTTCTATAAAATTTTCTTCAAATTAATCCCAAGTTACCTGTAAGATTTCCATCCTTGACTAGGGTAATAATGTATTCCTCTAAAGTAATGTGTTTCCCTTAAACTAGAATACACCCATCTTGGCCTTTATATTTGAGGTTTAATCCCTCAAGGTGAAGCACATAGCCATGTTTTATAGCCATGCCTTTGTAGTTTGGTCATCCGTAGACCCCCAAAATTTTGGAAATTACATATTTTCCAAATCTCAACGCACATCATTTCTTGAGGGGTTTTGGAATTTTTCATTCTACGTGACATGTCCTTCCTGTTACCACCTGTTACCATTCCAGACTGTTTATTAGTACCTCTGACATGTGTTGAAATGATCTCATTAATTTAAACACTTCTTCGACGTGTATCTATTCCTATGTTGCAATGTGTTCCCCATAATTGGGGTGGGGTGGTAGGAGTTTGTTGTGTGAAAATTCCTCAAATATGGAATCCTATTGCAGCAACTGGTAATAATTCTTCTAACTGATAAATTAATTATTCAATTTATTGCTAATATAATATCAAATTAAACACATTGCAACCTTCACTAAATAAACTGCGGAAAAATACAAGTGCGGAAACAAAAACTGAAGAAGAGTAAATCATAAACACATTCGACACAATTATTTTTGGACTAATGTCCCCAAAAAAAATTGGAACAACAAAGTTGTAGGCTTGTTGACTTAAGTTATAAAATACACAAGAGGTATTGTAATAGTAATTTATTATATATAAAATGTATAAGAGATGATGATAAATGTTACAATGAGGCCCTTCTTATATACCTACGCAGGTGGCCTTTCATTAATGGGCATGTCTTTTAGACATGCCCTTTCACTAACTTAATGATTACTTACATAATCCCTATTTAACTATTAATAACTATATTTATTATATTCATTATGAATTATATTCATAACATTTCCCTTTCCTTCAAAAGCTTTGTCCCCAAAGCTTATAGTTGACACTTGTCTTAAGTTCAATCACACACACTTTCCTTCATTTGCTTTCGTCACAATTTAAATATATTATCTTTTATTTATTATTTATTATGAATTGGCCCTTCCTTAAGAACTTTGTCCTCAAAGTTTTATGGATACTAATTTTTTCTTCTTGTGCTTTTCTTCACTTTGCTCCTTTTTTTTTTTTATAGGACATCCCTCGTACTTCATCTTGTATAATTATTGTGGTTGATATTTGTCTTGAATTTAGGGTAATCAATTTTATTTATTTTTAATTTTTATGGGGCTATATATTTTAAGTTTTATTTATTAATTAATTGTATAATTAAATTAAAAGTTAATTAATTATATAATAGAAGGATTATATAATTAATTAATTTATTAACTATAATTAATTAATTAATTAATTAATTGATTGATTGTAACGGTATACTTATTCGAAACAACGTTTTGATCCATGGTGAGTTATGACTTATCCTCCACCGCTTGAATGGTTTTCTATTTGCTGCTCAGGATGGAAGAGTTGCCTGTAGGTTCCAGTTCTGACTTCGTTGATCACAATGGGCTCTAAATCTAGAAATACAGCACGAGGGACATGCTTTCCTGCTCCTGTCTCACTGAAGAACGTGTTGAATGCATCGTCTCCCCCTCCCGCTGTTTTGTCACTTGGCATTTGCCCATCAGGCTAGATACCATGCTCAAGGCAGTGAAGCTCCCAGTAGGCATTTCCAACTTGAATACCGGCCTGGCCGATGTGAACTGAAATGCATTCCCTCACCACCACGGATGTGAACACCTGAGGTGAAGGGTATACTGTGAAACCCAGCTTCGATTTCTTGCCATAGTATACTGAAAGTCTCTCAAGGAGGAGGGATTCAAGGCCGGATTCGGTTCCTCCACCGACTACGTTGAATACCAAGAAGCCTTGCAGGCCAGTGCAGTTGTTGGCCAACTTTCGGATGCGGTCTAGTCAGAGATCCACAATTTCTTTTCCAATGGTATAATGGCCACGAGAAAATTTGTTGGAAGCATCTTCTTTGCAACTTTCGACATAATTTCCCACAAGTTTCAAATGAGGAGAAAGAGCCTCCTTCGTCTTCAAAAATTCAATGAAAATATTATGTGCTCGCGGAAAATGGTGACACAGTCTTTCTAGAGTTCTCATATACGTCCCAATAGCCAGCGAAACAACTGATGATCCTACACTATTTCTCTTTTCAATGCTTTCAACTCTTGAATTCATTAAATAGAGTAACCTGCTTATGATGTCTGAATCAATCATCCGCTCCGCGAATTTATGGTTGTTGGAGAGGCGTTCTAAGGAGTCCAATTGTTTGACCAGGAGGTGCTCATTAAATTCAGAATCTGGGGGCAAGGGCCACACATTGTTGACAAGTGCTTCTACAATTCCTTCCATTTTAACTTCCTTGAAAGAGATATCTGGGCTACTCATGACAATCTCGTGCATTAAATTTGCTAATCCTGTTTTGTAATGCACATGTACACTGCGCTGTGGTAATGCTTTTTTTATTGGGTCGAGGATGGAGTAGCCAGGGTGTATACCTATGTCTATGCCTTCAGGTACCATTAATTGTTTATCGTCTTTAGCAACGACAACGATACAAAGTGTTGTGGTCACCCATTGGATAGAGGGGTTGTTGCACGATAAGAGCGTGGCCATGCACCACTTGCCACCCCCGTTATTCAGAACCCATGGTTTGCATTTGATTTCCATAGCAAATTGGCGTAAGAGGAGTAGGTCACATTTATTCACTATAGAAATTGCGGATTTGATGAGGAAGCCTCTGGTTGAGATTTTCCTTTTGTCATGTAAAAACATCCCAATTTTAATATTCTGCGCATTTTTTCCAGAATTAGTCCTTGGCGACTTTTCTCGCTTCATATGATGAGGAGGATGAGACTTATACCTGAAAGAGAAAAGCCTCTCATTATCTTCCAAAAGTTTGGGACGCTTGAAAATATAACTGGTAGACAATCGGTTTGTGTATTTGTAGCATGAATATTTGTTCCTAATCACATAACCAACGACATCAAAATTTAGACTGCCTAGATCTGCCAGTACACTAGAAAATTGGGAGCCATAATCTGCATCCAATCTGACAACCTCCATGTTCATAGCTCTATAATTGGGAATAGTAGACTGAAGAATATTAATATAATCCACTGGATTTGTGACAATGGACTTGCGTGATTCTTTTTTTACTTCAACATATTTCTCATTGTTACTACCTTTTTCATCTTCTTGTTCTACATCATGTTCATATTCATCATTTTCAAATTTTTCTATATTCATATCAGTTTCCATATACCCACTTTGATTGCCATTCATGTCACAACAGTTGTTGAGATCATCTTCATCTTCATGTGGATGTTCTTCATCTGAATTTGTATTTCTCATAACTTGATCTTCTGCAGAATGTAGTGACTCTTCATGATTATCATCTGAATTCTCTGAATCAACTAAATTGCTTTTTTGACTATGTTCAATATTAAGGAATATTGGTTTTTGCGTCAGATTAATCTTGTCCAAAATGGCGTTTATCTTCTACATTACTTTTTTATGGTTTCCTGTGGCCTCTCTATGGTTTAGCCAAATTTGTCTCTCTATCCGATCTATTATGTCTTGAAGTTTTTTAATGTTGTCAGAATTTCCTGTAACCTTATCCTCAAGATTGGTTAATATTTTCATGAATTTATCAGAATTATTATTGATCTTACTCTCAAGTTCGATCAAATTTTTGTTGAAATCATCCATCGTCATTGATGAAGACATCGAGCAGCAACGATTTTGAGGCACCACATGTAACAGCTGAAGGTAGCCAATAGTGGCGTAGGTGCTTCCTTCCAGGCAAGAAGATCACTGCTTCGATACCAATGGAACAACAAAGTTGTAGGCTTGTTGACTTACGTTATAAAATACACAAGAGGTATTGTAATAGTAATTTATTATATATAAAATGTATAAGAGATGATGATAAATGTTACAATGAGGCCCTGCTTATATACCTACGTAGGTGGCCTTTCATTAATGGGCATGTATTTTAGACATGCCCTTTCACTAACTTAATGATTACTTACATAATACCTATTTAACTATTTATAACTATATTTATTATATTCGTTATGAACTATATTCATAACAAAACCCAATGTTGGAAGATTGGTGCAACAACTAAGGGTTTTATTATTATGTAGTGGTAATTTCTGAATACAATCTCTGGATGCCTCTCCTGACAATCCAGTTATAGAGAATATCACTAATGGAGAGATTATTGAGGTTACCTCACACTATCATAGGAAATATCGGCTGATTCGACCACTGAATGAGCTTCCCTTTATAGCCTCTGCGCAGCCTCTATGCAGTCCCAGTGTCAACCCTCCTGGGTACAACATCACCCCTTATGTGGATCGATTTGCTGCCCACTAGCTTCGATTTCTACCTCTCGATCTCACACCCCATCTCCCGGCTTCTGCAATCAATTCCTTCAACAATTTTCCGGATTCCCTCTTGGCCTCTGCATTGCCTCTGTGTAGCACTGCGTGGCTGTGTGTCAGCTTCTCTGGTTTTGCGCTGGCTCTGCTGGATCTCTCTCTGCCTTCTCTACTAATGATTCTCCGACCAATAAATATTTATATTCGGATACTATCCCTTCCCCTCTCTGCAAAGAATCACTCGATCGATATTTCCTCTGAGCATTGCTCACTTAAGAAATTCTATCTCTTGATCCTTATTGTGTATTTTCCAAATGACCCTTCAAGCCCTTCTTATAATATTCTCGTTGAAACTTCAACGACCGAGATTAAATCTCTAATCAACAACTAAGATTAAATTTTGACTTGATCTGCATTTTCTAGAATATTCACACCCATATTCTATTAATTCACTTTATTATTTTATTTTCCTAAGTTTAGAATTAGGGTCCTTTTAAAATAATTACTTCTTTTAATAAAATACAATCTGGGTAGAATTTCCCAAAACAATTCATGGGTTCTATGGAATGAATGTTTCTAAGCCTCCCTACGAATTTTGAGACTTATATCACATACAATGCTACAAAAAATAAACACTCCCTCTTAGTGAGGAATGTGCTCTAGCAATAACCCTTGCTAAGTACAGCTCTGATTTTGCAACATCTCCATTTGCATTGTTGATGTCTAACACTGTTGCCCACCAAATCTATGCAATGCTGCATCGGTACTACTGCTGACACTACCACTATCAACATTGCATCTGTACTACAACTCCCTCTAAAATTATGCATATGTGCTGTTGTTGACACTATCACTACCAACTGCTACTACACTGCAATATCATTGCTTATTACAACAGAAAAACATCCAACACTGAACAAGTTTTCTGCATGATGCATCTCGGTACTGAAGATATGATTGCTGCTAGCTTCTACGCTATCCCTTTGAAGCTGTTGCGCTGCTGCTGACTCTGCAACGTGATTCACTGCATTGCTGCCAACTTTGCTATGCACTAATAAGATTTTGATGTTGCTAACTACCGCACTATCACTTTTGCACTCCTCTACACCAACTAGCACTAATCCATCCTGCTACATTTAATTTGGGATCCCGTAGCAAAGTATTGATCCAAGAGGTGGACTCCTCAAGGATCCTTTTGATCTCTGGGTCTACAACTCCAAATCACCCCACCTCCCTTTTGGAGGTATATGGGAAATCATGGTGAAATCCTCCTTATCGATCTTGGCAGGTGCTGCTTACGGATCATGCTTCTCATATTTATATATCTTCTTGAGAGGAAACTGTGGCATAATGAACCATCTCACCACACCAGAAGCATTTGATCTTGGAAAGGTCCTTCTTCCTCTTGTGTTGATTTTTATGCCCCTTTGATGCAAGGGCCACATTATCCTCCTCCTCCTTTGGCTTCTTTCCCTACTGCTACTGCCCTCAAGTTGACACTTGAGTAAGTTCCTCCTCATCTCTTATTGTTGAAGTGAAGCCCACATTGACTCCCAGTCTGAAAAATTCTCTCTACCCAGGATGCTCTCGACAAAGAATTGATAGTCTTCGGACACTGAGTTGAGGGCCAATTTTACCATCTCTGTGTCCTGAGGAGTTGATCCCATCGCTTTTAGCTGATCTTAGTTATCTTGAATTCTAAATAGGAATGGATCAATGTGCTCACATTTCTTCATCCTAGTAGTCCACATCTTCTCCTGCAGATATATCTTCCATTGCTCAGAAGATCCTTGATATAGAATCTCCAAGGCCTACCACATTTCTCTAGCGGTTGCTTTGCTAGCTATGTGACACATGACATGATCCCTAACTTCATTGAGGATTAGATGCTTTGCCTTAGCCATATCCTTCTTGTATTACTTTAGAGGATATGCATCTACTGGAACAATCACCACACCTTCGATGAAGAGTTTGAGATCATGCTCATCTAGTAGGAATTTGATCCTTACCTACTAAATCACATAGTTGGAGGCTCCCTTCAACTTGTCTTGATCTCTCATCCCACTTGCTTCCATATCTGCCAATTGAAAAAATATGTCGAACTAGCTCCCTCTCTCTCATGTGCGCAACTCTAGCCTGGCCTATGCACTCCCTAATGGAGATGGTATATTTTCCTCCCAATATTGCTGCTCAGTTCTCAAAACTTAGAATTCCACGCCTAGGAATTCCCCAAAGAAGAAAATTCCCTCAAAGTGTCTACAACAACTCTTCCTGGCACGTTTGCACTCACAATCACTATTGCGTAGAAACTGTGTCCCTCCGGCTACTGATCTGCTGCACTTCTCCCTTTGCCTCTGCAAAATAGAAAATCATACATCTATGTTGACTCATTCAGAGAGATATTTCCTTGCAGGTACTAACCCTTCTTGTTAAATCCATATATTACTAGTGTAGTCCCTTATTGTTGTTAGTGTCGTCCCCTTATTGTTATTTTTGTACCCTTGTAGTCCCCATATTATTATTATTATGCCCCATAAAACCCCACTATTGTTATTGTTTTGTCCTTACATTATTATTGTTAGGTCCGCTAGGATTATATTGTGACCCCATGTACTCCTATATATAGAAATGAGGTTTTGTCATTTGAATCATCCAAGAATTGTTCATTTATGTAATGTAAAGGAGGATTCCCACTCGAAGTGGCTGATTTATAAGACGTTGATCTCTCTTTTCTTCTATTTTTGGAGTTGGTTTCATAACATTTGGTATCAGAGCTTTGGATTCTAGGGTTTCGCTGCTTCAAACAGGTCATCATGGCATTTTCGCTATAACTTTTTTTCTACGAAGGTTCATGTTGTAACATTATTTGTTTTTGATAAGTTAGCATAAGTAGTCAAATAATTTTGAAAATGTTAAGGTAGGATGTGGATGCAAAAGAATGAAAAAGTTAAAGATGTTAGGAAAGTTTGATTGTTTTATATAAATCCATATCAATAAAATGATAGGTGTTAGCTGCCCTAAATAAAGAAGGCAAATGAAATAAAATGTTAGGGAAGCAAAAAGAAAAGGAAAGCTTCATTTATGTTTTAAAAATTTCACTAGCCACTAGTCTAAATGTGCCCAAAAAATAAGGTTGATTTATATGGTTTAAAAACACTATCCTAAGCATTTTTTTCCCATATTCCAAGTTTTAAAACCATATAAAAAATCACCCCTCCATTTATCCATTTTCATTTTCATTTTGCCTAAGTCATTCCTTTTTTATTTTCATTACCGCACATTCAAATTGATTTTCGCATCGACCAAATTGCAAAATCCTTTAATTTCCCTCTCCTACAAACCTTTCGAAATGAAATATGCGATGATAGTGGGACCCATTCACCCGCCACACGCAAATAAGCCTTACCCTTTTCTGCCTTTCCACTCTATATTTCTACTTTACCTTTTTCACATCGCTATATCATTTTTTTCACTTACCTCCGCCTTCTCGATTCCTCGATTGCGATAAAGTGGGGCCATTTCTCATGCCACGTCACCCTTTCCCCCACCATCCATTGCACATCACAAAATATACCACTTCGTAGATCGACGATTATAACTTTTTGTACTTTGCCACAAAACCTTAAAACTTGCGATGTGCGACATCCATCACATCGCAAGATTGCAAGTTTACTTGTTTAAACCATACCTTTTCGCATCGCAAAAAATATTTCGCAAATTGTCAAACATACCTCATCGCATATCGGCGAAAATAACTTATTCCATTTCTTCCAAAAGTTAAATCTTGTGATTGCCATTGTGCGATATGTATTGCATTGCACATATCTTAACTTTTCGCTCATCGCATTTTGCAAATTTTAAATTTTAACCATATTTCAAAAACCTATCCGGTCCCGATTACGATTTGCGATGCTGTTGGTCCCACCATAATACTCCACTCACCGCTATACATTGTTCCTTTGCTATCATTCCCATTCCATTGCTCCACATTATTGAAATGATCACCCTCCCGCCATGTCACCTCCATATTCGCATCGTATCGCCGATTCCATTCTTCATATCATAAAATATAAAACATACGATGTATGATATTTCTATGGATGCGATAAAGTTCAGAACTAAAGTCTATAGAATTTCAAGTCTAGGTATATATGTATTTTTTACGCTGTTTTGTTTAAAAAAAGGGTTAAACACGACAGAAAGGACTCAGGTAGAAGATAGACACCACGGGTCAAGACAACAAAGGGTGTTCATACAACAAATTTCGCCAGCACAACACTCAATTTTCCAACACAATACTAAAAAGGTGGTGACTCAGCAACAACCTTCCAACAAAATAGGGCCAGAAATGCAGATGCACTCCTTTTAGTTCATTTTGAGAGATTATAGATTGCTTTGTCACACAGGAATTGATTGTAACTTGTTTTTATTTTTATATAAATACTTCATTCATAGAAGTATTCGAGGTTGCACCCTTGCATGAGCAGATTTTGTAAAGCATAAATTGTATTAAGTCTTTTTGATCATCATTAATACAAGAAGCATTCAGAACTTATTTCACACAACTATGTTTTTCCTCTGTAAGTTTTTCCAGCTTTCTTAAATCATTTTGTTTCTTCATATATTTAATTATTGTCAAGATAACTAGGTGAGGTTGACTGTGTTTCAAAAACTTTATAATTCCTCGTGAAGTTATTATCATCATAAAGACCGATTTACTTAATAATGTGTTAATGTAAGTCCCTTTAATTTATTAATTGTCAGTATCTTGATGATATTAGATATGTTTTGTTGAATCCTTGAACACTATTTGAAGATTTTATGGCTTATGATTTATTGAAAAATTCGATTTGAATATTTAATAATCATATTCTCTTACACAAGTCCACTTAATCGAACCATTAAATCTTAATTACCGTGTGAGATAAACAAACAACCCTCACTTATAATTACTGATATTATCTATAGGATTTAAAAGCCTTAACTATTTGATTAAAATTTATCTTATGCATTGGTCCTCCAAATATTTAAAAATCCAAAAAAATCCAAACAAAACATTTTAGATACTTTGGCATGATTATTGACCACAATCATCTCAAAGGACAACATCAGATTGGCGTCGTTGTCAGGGAGACGAAGAATAGAAGCTAAATCTTCCCTGGACAATGATTTTTCCCTTTTCCTTTAAGGTGAATAATGGATAAGGATATACGTCAAAACCTTTCACCTGGAAATTCTATTGATTCAAATTGACTCCTTTTAAGCACACTAGATCTCGTTCTGAATCTGAGATTGTTAACCCTCTACCAGATCCAGAAAGACTCATTAGGGAAGTCTCTTTGAAAAGAAAATAGAACATTTATGCTTCTTCTTCTTCAGCCTTACACCCTGAAGAAAGTTCATCCGTAGATCCCTTTTCAGTAATATCATCCTCACCTGATTTGACTCAATTACCTCCTAGAGTTGCTGAACTTTATTCACAAGGAGTAGATCTTCAGTTAGCCTTGTTGGAAGAATCACTTGAGTCATATCAAGTCCCATATTTCCCTGCAGACTCACCTACATCTAAGACATAATTGAGCCTAAATTTGCACCAATTTAAGCCTATAGATTTTGTTACTCCAGTTTATCATCCTATTCCATTAAACTCTAATCAACCAAAAGAGACAATTTATGTCTATTCTAATGCATTGTTTGAATATAAGGAAGAAGATTTAACACCATCAGTTCAAAAGCTACTTGTTAAAATCCCTTTAAGATCCTCACTTCCTCCTCCTCCTTCACATTCTCCTCCACCCTCTAATACTCGTTCACCTACATCTTCATCATCATCTTTATCATCCATGGATTTTCAACCCATTATACAAGCTAGGTATGATGCTCTTGTTCTTCCTAATGTCTTGGAAAATTTTCCTAATGGATATCTTAAAAATTTACCAAGATTTAATGGAGAAACAGGTCCCTTGGCAGAGGATCATATAGCTGCCTTCTTAGATATCGCAGACAATATGAACATCAAGCATGATGATGTTTATATGAGATGATTCGTACAATACTTGGAAGGTAACGTTAGGATCTGGTTTAGGCAACTTAGAGCATATTCTATTCAAACCTGGAATGAACTTATAACTATATTTAAAAACCAATGAGAGGTAAATAAAGATGATTTTTACTTGCTCACTGAATTTGAAGACTTAAAAAGAAATCCTGACGAACCAGTTGTTGAATTTATCAAAAGATTTAACAAACTCTACCACAAAATGCTTGCTGATTGTTAACCTCCATTAGCTGCTGCAAAGGTCAGATTTTGTAAAGCATTCGATGATGACTTTACAGTTATGCTAAGGGAGAGAGTTTCTAATACATTACAAGACATGCTGACTAATGCTATTGAGGTAGAATCCAATAGGTTAGCTTCTAGAAAAATTAGAGATAAAGAAGAGAAAACCCAAAGGAAATTAAAAAACCAGGAAGCATCTTCCTCTAAGTCTAAAAGTGAAGATTCAAATATTGTTGAAATCATAACTCTTCTTAGAAATCTATCCAATAGAATTTCAAAGATTAAAACTCAACCAAGAACAATCAACCAAACTGTTTCTAGACCACAAACACAGGCCCAAGGTTAGTACAAGAAAACTGCCCCATTGAAAATTATTTAGAGGCTTCATAATGACCAACAAGTACCTACACCGTTGTTGATTGATGCTCAACAACCCAAGGATAATACTTTTTCTATTACTGAAGACATTAATAATGTAGATCATACATCCTTTCAGACTGCCATTGTCCCTTTTTCCCAAAATCAAATCCCTCAAGAAGACTAAGATACTTCTCAAGTTTTGAAGTATCAAGATTTTTCTAGGTTTCTGAATGCAGAAATCAATAAAAGATACGACTTAAGACCAAGAGCTGGTCCTGGTAGACCTCCCAAAACCCTGTAATGATTGAACCTCAACTACTTCTTATCAACCTCTAAATCAATCAACTGATTCTACTCAAATTGACAAAAAAATATTGATTTCCTTTAATGTTGAGAAAGAATTAGAAAGAGTCAAAATTTCAATTCCCGTTGGACACCTAATGGTCAACGGGTAGGTGTGGAAGGCGAATGGACAAATGGAGTCCAAGAGACCACTTGGAATGGGAAACTAAGGGTCACCTACTGTATTGTATATATGCATCTTTATGGTTAATAGTATTGCATCTCAATGCTTATCTTTCCCTTTGTGTGTGTTTACTGTCGTGTGTGTTTACAATACCTATGTTTAACATGGTATCAGAGCCATGATGAGTGGCCTTCCTTTGTGCGTTTATATATTCCATTGACAGCGCTGGTGTTTGAGCATAAAATTCGACCTCTGTTAGATCCGCCTTATCCCTTGTGAATTCCGTGTCAGTTTATTTACTTGACACTATTTTTGGACGTACGTTCATTGACATTTTCCTCAGCCCTGACCTCGACCGTTTCTCTGCATTGTCTAGTTTGTAACGCACTATCCTGTGTGACTTGAACTTCTACAATTACAACGGTCTCTACGTGACCTGCGTTCCTGCAAAACTTAGCATGACTTTGACAAATTCCCACTGCACTCTCCACAATCAATTCCCTCATTCAGGCATTGCACTCTCACTCATTCAATTGATCCCTCAATGAAACCCGTACTCACACCATTGTTGCATTCATACTCTGCTTCTTTGCACCAAAATATTGTGTTGTTGAATGCTCCGGTGTTCTCAACCTCTTGACATCGATCTCTCTCCCTCGGCTTCACCTCATAGCCAACCATTCCTCTCCTTCTGTTGCAGATTCATAGGTGACCAAGCCTCTGTCCCTCTGGAAGCCATGCCTCCGAGCTTGTGAAGGTGCTCCCCACGCTTGTCACTCTTTATATAATTGGTCTTATTTGATAACTAGTGCCAGGTTCGTTGGGGCATAACCAGTCAAGTATGATCCCATTACAGTGTGTATTACAATCCCTCCACACTCTCGCTCCTATCCTACACCGGACCCGTCGACTCTCACTCTGTCGATTGTGCCACAATACAAGACATGCAACCTCCAGTCCACGCTCCCCACTCCTCACCGTTTACCACACTGCATACAACACCTGCAAATGTAGTTCGACTCTTTCGCATAGTTGACACCTCTGCGTTACACCAGGAAATTACACATTCTAAGAATCAGTGTCATCGTCTATACCTGCGCAAGCGTGATCTTGAATTTCAGTATGTGAAGGGCATAAAATGACATTGTAAGAACCATTGGGGATGAATCATTGCTTGGGACTGATTTTTATAGTTAAGATTGGTGGGCTTTGCTTATATTCTTCAATAAATGATTTTAATCCCAATAACGATAAAAGAGTGATTCTTTCCCATGAGATAATTCGGTTAGAAGAAATAACCCGGTAGGAGAAGAGACTCTGGAATATGGAAAATAAAACCAGTACATGCTTTTGGCTAGAGACGAAAGAAGCAGAAGTATGCTTTCTCCCATCAACTGCTTCTCTAATTTTGTGCCTTCTCCCATCATTCGACAACACCCACAGTCCATACAACTACACTCTCTCTTCCATCATTCGACAACGCCCATGGTCCATACAACTGCACTCTCTCTCCCATCATTCGACAACACCCACGGTAGCTTGGAATCTACCTCCCTCCTTTGCATGACATCTACAGATTGAGACCTTTACGCTCTTTAACACTGTTCATACGCATCGAAATAGTGGAAGCATAATTTTTGCATCCAAAACACTGAAAGATACTCCTGTAGTTCAAGGGTGCTCCATTTTTGACACCAGAGAGAAAATAATGGCCTTTTGCCTATGTTTGAACTTGGAAACAATCAGAGGATTTCGAAAGGCCAATGGCTGAGGTTCAGTAGTAAATGCTTGGATAAAATATGAGAAACCTGTACAAAAAAAAGTGAACCCGAAACATGATTGGGCATGTTTATAATGGTAATCATTGTGGGGTTATTTAGGTTGGCCTCTTGGAACGTCGACATATTGAGGGAACATTAGAGCTAGAGCTAGAAGTCAAGAGCATGATTTTCATTTTGTCTATGGTCTCTCATTCCTAGAGGTCCATACATCACAACGCTCCTCCATAGTCACCGCACAACTCTCAGGTTATTGGGCTACCCATATTTCATATTTGCAGTGTTGATATCTTGCACTAAACTAAAGGTACTCTCAACTCCATTTACTCTGTGAAATTCAAATACTATAAGAGGCAGCTAACAAATTTCAGAATCTTGGTACAATTTTTCCACATTCAGATTTGGGGAGTATTTTGTTAGACCTTGAAGATCTCAGTTTTCGGTATTGTTTATGTATATGATTTCTACAATAATTATCCATTAAAAGAGAGATAATTTGGAAATTTTTATTTGCAATGCTAAGTCAGTTATGTTTTGGGTCTTCCATAATTTGAGCAGTACAGTTTTTCCTCTAGGAATTCCATAGTTGGCAGTTCAAGAAAGATTAAAAGGTGTCTGAAGTCACTAGTATTATTTTGAAAGTAAGTTGAATGACATTGTAAACGGGTGCATTATTGGTTGAAGTCGACGCCCTTCATTTCTTTAGCTTGCGTTGTTTGGAAAATGGCCAAAGTTCATGAAGTATTACAGTCCCTGAAAATTTTGATACAATATACTGCTGGTGACACTATCAAAATCAACAAAACCTCTCTGGTTGACATTAAATTCTGTCTACAAAATGCACATGAAAAGATTGCTTTTCTGCAACTAGAATATCAGCTCAAGCAAAAAGAATTCAAACATAAGAGTTGTCATTATGAACTTGTCTTTGTTCAGAACATGGAGACAAACTCCCATAAGCAACAAGATATTGGTCAGGGCACTGAGTCCAGTACAAGAGCAGATTTTTATGCAGATGCAGAAGCTCACGCTTCACCTCCCAATCCCATCATCAGACCTTCGGAACAAATTGTCCACAACAAGCACAAAAATAGTATTGGAAATGACAAGGAGTTGTCCTTTCATATTCCAGACTACTCCAAGCCCATCAAATTTCAGAGTGCCAGATTTCTTCATGACAGTTCACCTTCAGCTGTTCCAAATCCTGCTCCTCTTCCAAAGCAACAACAACAAATTGAAAAATGCCAACACTGTGATCGAGTTGGCCATATGAAATATCACTGTTTCAATCTTCAACCATGCAAGCACTGTGGTCGACGCACCCATTCTTCACACAGATGCTTCAGAAACAAGCCTCCTACAAGAACAAATATTCATCTTGGATGGATCGCTTCTTGGCAATGGGCATCCACAACCAAGAAGATGTTTAAGTCATATGTTAGAACTTGTTCTAGAATATTGAACAATCTTGCAGTTGAGTTTTCCCCATCATTTTACCTTGTACTTGACAAGGGGGAAAATGGTGGTCATATACAAGCTTTGAAGCCACATCAAGTGAGCCCGGGCCACAATATCTCATTCCAGATTCAGAGTTGTAGCCATAGACATAGCAGTTCAAGCAAGCCCGAGCCACAACTTGTCATTCTAGATTCAGAGTTGTAGCCAGAGACACGGATGCCCATGAGAATTCCTTTGGTTGGTGGAAAAACTTAAACCATCTATGCGAGATTGATATTCTTCCTCTTCAAATAGTTCAGAGCACTTCCTCTAGCTGAAGACTTCAACTTCTTTCTACCTTTGGAAGAATTCCGGGAAATGCATTAAGCATTCCAGTGTTGGTGGTAATCCTTAAACCATCATAGGTTGTAGAACTCCCTTTTTCTAGGTTGAAGGTCTCCCTCTTCAAATATTAGGGACACTTCCTCTAGCAGAAGCCCTCAAATTCTTGCCAAATTTGGAAGAGTTCCGGGAACTGCACTAAGCATTCCAGTGTTGGTGGTCATCCTTAAACCACCTCTTTATGCCAACATTTCAGAGAGTTGATTCAGCCTAAGTGTTGCCATGCATAATTTGCATATTTGTATTACAACTCTCTTCTTGGACTCACACATACCCCTTCGGATTAAGGGGGGGGAATGTTGGACACCTTATCCTCAACGGGTAGGTGTGGAAGGTGAATGGACAAATAGATTCTAAGAGACCACTTAGAATGAGAAACCAAGGGTCACCTACTGTATTGTATATATGCATATTTATGGTTAATAGTATTGCATCTCAATGCTTATCTTTCCCTTTATGTGTGTTTCCTGTCGTGTGTGTTTACAATACCTGTGTTTAACAATTCCACTTTCTAAACTCTCTAAAAATCCAGGGTATAAAAGTCAAGTTGCAAACTAGATCCAAAATTATAGTATGGATGTTGAAGGAGATATTATCAATCTACAAAATGAAAGATCCACTATAGCTTTTGGTCCTAGTTTTGATATGATTTATGAATCCATACCACCCTTCTATGTGACTTTAAAGGTACCTAAAGTCATCACGGAACAACTTAATCTGGATATCAATTGAACTTGTCACAACTTGTATACTTTTGATTCAAAGAGGGTCCAATGTTTAGGACTCATTAAAGATCTAGTGGTCAATTTACATCAAATACCAGTTAAAAGTGTAGTATTAGACATAGTTTTCATTGATATTCCTCCCAAATTCGGAATGCTTTTATTGAGATCATCTTGTGAAAAATTGAGAGGAAGTCTTCAAATGGACATGTCTTTTTCCACTATCCCTGTATATGGGAGAGAGAGCCTTAGATTGTATAGAAAAGTGAGATTCCTAAACACTGTTTGCAATGCTAATCAAGCTAGGAATCATCCCATTTATATAGTAGATCAATAATTTAGTTGTTTTCAACTATCATCAGATTCTCAACTCAATATTGAGGATGTAGTTGACACCTCTAAATTAGTTCAAACTGAAATTTGGAAATTATTTTTTGATGGATCTTGCATCACAGATGGAGCTAGAGTAGGAGTTGTTTTGATTTAACCTGATAAAGAAAATTTACTACACAATCATGCAAATTAGATTTTGAGGTCACAAACAATGTTACTGAATACAAAGCTTTTATCCTAGGATTACAAATTGCTAGAAGTTTAAAGGTAAAAAATTTGAGTGTTTTCACTGACTTAGAACTAATAGTAAGACAAGTTAGGAGTCTTTGCCAAAAAAAGCACCCTAGACTTAGGTCTTACATAAATGAGATTTGGGACACCATTGAAAATGCCTTTGATGATTTTAATATCACTTTTATTCCTAGAGATGAAAACCTGCATGCAGATTCATTATTTGTTTCAACTAGTTTTTTCAAGATTCCAAATCAATTTCAAATTAAATATCAAACAAAAATAAAATATAGGCCATCAATACCAAACAACCTTAAAAATTGGAAAATATTTGAAGATGATGAGCAATTAAAATCCTTTCTGCAGGTCATTGACGAATTTTCTGTATTGCAAATCGAAGAGGATAATTCAGACATTAAAGAAGCTACCCAAAAATAAGGAAAAATAAGATCTAAAATCGAAAGTAGCTGATCATGATATAATTCAATTATCAAATAATTTTATCCCCAAGGGACTTGTTCCTTTAGAAAAGTTGTTTGATCAAAACGATGTTCCCAAAAATCTGTTCTCTACTTCACTAGAAAATTACATAGAAGACACAAATATTGGCACTAATGAGGAGATTAAGAACATTAAACTTTGTGAAGCATTAACTCCAGAACTTAAATATGAATATTTCAAACTTATTAAGAATTATGAAGATGTCTTTGTCTGGTCTTATGCTGATCTAAAAACTTATGACACATCTTTAATTGAGCATAAAATTCCACTAAAACCAGATATAAAGCCTTACCAATAGAAGTTAAGAAGGATGAACCCAATTCTACTTCACTCCATAGAAAAAGAACTGAAAAAAATTGTAGATGCCCAAATTATTGTCCCATTAAGATACTCTAGTTGGGTTGCCAATTTATTCCCTGTGAGGAAAGAGAACAGTGAAATAAGACTCTGTGTAGATTTTAGAAACCTTAATAAAGCATTCTTGAAAGATAATTATCCACTCCCAAAGATGGATCAATTACTTCAAAAAGTGTTAGGTGCTAAAAAACTCTTTGTGTTTGATGGATTTTCTAGTTATAATCAAATATTGGTGAATTCAGAAGATATGGAGAAGACAACTTTTACCACACCTTGGGGTACATTCATCTATGCCCAGATGCCCTTTGGTCTATCAAACGTAGGAGCAACATTTCAGAGAGCCATGGACTTGGTTTTTGTCGGGAAGGTAAAAAAAATTATTTTTATTTATCTTGATGATTTAACTGTTTTCTCTGAATCAGATCCAAAACATCTCAAGCATTTAAAGAAATTTTTTGAAAGGTGTAGGAAATTTGGGATTTCTTTGAATCCCAAAAAATCATTATTCGCAATCAAAGAGGGTAAATTACTAGGTCATATTATTTCAAAATATGGAGTAGTTATTGATCCAAAAAGTGTCTCTGCTATTCAATCATTATCATTACCTAGAAATAAGAAAGAGATTCAATATTTATTAGGGAAAATTAAATTTTTGAGAAGGTTTAAACCGAACTATGCAGAAATAGTGAAGGATATAACAGACATGCTAAAAAGGAACCAAGTCAAATGGACTATTTTTGCAAGATTTTCATTTGACCAGATAAAGAAGGCCATCTCCGAAGCCCCAACCTTAGCTATTCCAAACTACTCAGAACCTTTCAACATGTTCTCTTTTTCCTCTGAAACTACCCTTGCAGCTGTCCTTTTGCAAAATAATGAGGATTACCATGATCAACCTATAGCATTCTTTAGTAAGGTCATGAGAGATGCCAAACTCATATATGATATTATCAAAAAACAAGCCTATGCCTTAGTTCAAGCCCTGAAGTATTTTAGAATGTATATCCTCCAATCCACTATCACTGCCTATGTGCCCAATAATGCTGTTAAAAAAATAATTACACAACCAGACACTAATGGCAGAAGGGGAAGATGAATAACTCAAATCCTTGAGTTTGATCTTACCATATAAAAAAAACAAGTTAGTAAAGGGGCATGGTTTAGCTAAGTTGTTAGCTGAATCCAATTGTAAAGTCTTGGGCATAAAATCTATTTTTGAAGTTTTAGAGAAGCATCCACAAGAACCTTCTTCAAATTTGGAAAGGGAGAATCCATAAGAACCTTCCTTGAATGCGGAAAGGGATAATCCACAAGAACCTTCCTTGAATGTAGAAGGGGAGAATCCACAAGAACCTTCCCATGGAGTGCAAGGAAAGAGTACACAAGAACCTTCTCCTTCAACTCAAACAATTCTTGTTCATATTTATGAGAATTTTTTTTTATTAGATTGGTATGCAGACATTGTTCAATTTCTAATTCATTTTGAATGTCCAACTCAGTTTTCCAAAAACCAGTGCAAAACACTCAAGTTGAAATCCATCAAATACTGCATTATCAATGCCAACTTATACTGGAAGGATCCTCTTAATATTCTACTACTTTTCCTAACAAAATCAGAAACTGAAGTAATCATTGATCAGTTTCATGCAGGAATATGTGGAGGCCACTATGCTTGGAGAGAAACAACATACAAGATATTGAGGGCAAGATTTTATTGGCCTACTTTGTTTTCACAAGTAGGACCAAAAGTCAGAGCCTCTGTTCCATGTCAGATGTTTGTTGGTAAGCAAAAATTAGCAACCCTTCCAATAGTTCCAGTAGTTGTTTCAACACCATTTCTTCACTTGGGATTAGATTTTATAGGTGAAATCCACCCAACCTCTAGTAATCAACACCGATGGATCTTGACTGCTATTGACTATTTCACCAAGTGGGTGGAATCCATTCCTGTAAGAATTGCTACAGATTCAGTTGTAATAAAATTCATTGAAGAGAATATTTTATCTAAATTTGGTTGCCCACAAAAAATAGTCACTGATAATGCCACAACGTTCAGTAGCATAACAATTATAGAATTATGCCAGAAATATAAGATTTTGCTGCATCACTTAACTCCCTATTATCCACAAGGAAACGATCTTTCTGAATCATCTAACAAGAGTTTAGTGAAAGTGATCAAGAAAAATTTAGAAGACCACAAGAAAAACTAGGACAACCATTTGATTTATGCAGTTTGGGCAAACATAATTTCTAGCAAAAGATCAACGGGTAAATCTCCATTCCAATTAGTTTATGGCAAAGATGATATTTTTCCTACAAATTTAGCTTTCCCCGTGCTTAAGTTTCTACAAGAATCTACTGATGAACCTGATGATTTCTCAAATCATTGAGTTGAATGAAAATAAAGATGAGATTCAGTACAAACTAAAGAAATATTATAATAAAATGAAGGGTCTCTTTGATATAAAGACAAGGGAAAGAGATTTTAGAGAAGGAGATCTAGTTTTAAGATGGGATGCTAGGAGAGAAGATAAAGGAAAACATGGAAAGCTTGAAAATTTATGGTTTGGACCACTCAACATTGTAGAGGTAAAGGGAAACAACACATTTGTTTTACAGAATCTTGAAGGACAATTTTCAACACTGCTTGTCAATGGAAATTTTTTGAAACACTATATCCAGTACTGAAGGAGATCCTACATCATCATTGTACATAATCATTTTCTTTTATCACTTGAAGTTTGTTTGCTTTCTACAACAAAGACTCCATAGATAGAGGAGAATGCACATGGAACTGATTGTTCTTTGCATCCCATAGGGGGAAGCAGTCCCCTACTGGAGCCGTTGTTGTGACGTTTTTTTGTTTTTGATAAGTTAGCATAAGTAGTCAAATAATTTTGAAAATGTTAAGGTAGGATATAGATGCACAATAATGAAAAATTTAAAAATGCTAGGAAAATTTCATTGTTTTATAGACATCCATATTAATAAAATGATAAGTGTTATCTGCCCTAAATAAAGAAGGCAAATGAAATAAAATGTTAGGGAATCAAAAGGAAAAAGGAAGCTTCATTTATGTGTTAAAAATTTCACTGGCTGCTAGTCTAAATGCGACCAATAAAGAAGATTGATTCATATGGTTTAAAAACACTATCCTAAGCATTTTTCCCATATTCCAAGTTTTAAAACCATATAAAAAATCACCCCTCCATTTATCCCTTTTCATTTTCATTTTCCCTAAGTCATTCCTTTTTTATTTTCATTACCGCACACTCAAATTGCTTTTCGCATCGGCCAAATCACAAAATCCTTTAATTGTCGTCTCCTTAAAATCTTCTAAAATGCGATATGTGATGATAGTGGGATCCATTCAGCCATCATGCACAAATAAACCTTACCCTTTTCCGCCTTTCCACTCTACCTTTTTCACATCACTATATCATTGTTTTCACTTACCTACGTCTTCTCGATTCCCTGATTGCAATTAAAGTGGGGCCATTTCTCCCTGCCACGTCACCCTTCCCCCCACCATCCCTCACACATCGCAAAATATACCACTTCGCAGATCGACGATTATAACTTTTCGCACTTTTCCGCAAAACCTTAAAACTTGTGATGTGCAATATCCATCGCATCGCAAGATCACAAATTTATTTTTTTAAACCATAAATTTTCGCATCGCAATTTTTTTTTTCACAAATTGTCAAACATACCTCATCGCATATCGGCGAAAATAACTTATTCCATTTCCGCCAAAAGTTAAAACTTGTGATCGTCCATGTGCGATATGTATCACATCGCACATATCTGAACTTTTCGCTCATCGCATTTCACAAATTTTAAAGTTGAACCATATTTCAAAAACCTATCCAGTTCCAATTGTGATTTGAGATGTGGTTGGCCCCACCATAATACTCTGCTCACTGCTATACGTCGTTCCTTCACTACCATTCCCATTCCATTGCTCCAAATCATCGAAACTTTCACCCTCCTGCCACATCTCCTCCCTACTTCGCATCGCATCGCCAATTCCATTCTTCATATCATAAACTATAAAACATACGATGTGCGATATTTCTATGGATGTGATAAAGTTCAGAACTAAACTCTATAGAATTTCAAATTGGGGTATTTTTTTAATGTTGTTTTGTTTAAAAAAAATGGTTAAACACGACAGAAAGGACTCGGGTAGAAAATAGACACCACGGGTCAAGACAGGCAAAGGGCGTTCATACAACAGATTTTTCCAGCACAACTCTCAGTTTTCCAACACAGTACTAAAAAGGTGGTGACTCAGCAAAAATCTTTCAGCAAAACAGGGCCAGAAACACAGATGCACTCCTTTTATATCTATTTATTTCCTTTCAGTTCATTTTGAGAGATTATAGATTGCTTTTTCACACAGGAATTGATTGTAATTTTAAAATTTTTATTATTATATAAATACTTCATTCATAGAAGTATTCGAGGTTGCACCCTTGCATGAGAAGATTTTGTAAAGCAAAAATTGTATTAAGTCTTTCTGATCATCATTAATACAAGAAGGATTCTGAACTTATTTCACACAGCTCTGTTTTTCCTCTGTAAGTTTTTCGAGTTTTCTTAAATCATTTTGTTTCTTCATATATTTAATTATTGTCAAGATAACTGGGTGAGGTTGAATGTGTTTCAACGACCTTATAATTCCTCTTGAAGTTATTATCATTATAAAGACTGATTTACTTAACAATATGTCAATGTAAGTCCCTTTAATTTATTAATTTTCAGTATCTTGATGATATTAGATATATTTTGTTAAATCTTTGAACATTGTTTGAAGGTTTTCTGTCTTGTGATTTATTGAAAAATTCGATCTGAATATTTAATAATCATATTCTCTTACACAAGTACACTTAATCAAACCATTAAATCTTAATTATTGTGTGAGATAAACAAGTAGGCCTCGCTTATAATTATGATATTATCTATAAGATTTAAAAACCTTAATTGTTTGATTAAAATTTATATTATGCATTGGTCCTCCAAATATTTAAAAATCCAAACAAAATTTTTTAGATGATTTGGAATGGTTATTGACCACAATCATCTCAAAGGACAACATTTCACACGAAAAAGAAAACCCACTTGTAAAGAAATCTAGAGGAAGTTCGTGTAAAAATTTCAGATCTTGGTTCGCAATATTTTTGAAGATATGATCTGTGGAAGTTAGGGTTTTTGCAGGCTCCTGAATTTCATCTCAAAGAGGTGACCTTGGGAAAATCGTCATAATTCTCTCTCTAAGCATCAGATTGGAATTATGTAAAAAGTGGCAAAAATTACATGGATTGTAGTTTTATGTGTATCAATTTCAGAGCCGAAGGAGGAAACAATGACATGTGGCATGCCATACAAGTTTGCTATATTGAACCAGTCCATAATTAGGTCATTGTGGGAGATTGGGCATAACTTTGTCTCGAAGAATCTAGATTTGGTCAAACCTATGGCATTGGAAAGAAGACTCAGAGGGCTATTACAAGACCAGATCTTAAATCTCGAGGATCCGTAATTATAGAGATACATCAGTTTCAATATCGATTACAAGGGCATATCTAAGCATAGATATTAGTATTGGGTTCTAAAATGACACCTAAAAATAATTCACCACCTATTAAGCCCTTAGAAGGCTTTACTATGACTCATGAAGAGGAAGAAGTGCAACATGATATATCAAAAGTACAAGACCAAGTGCACCAAATTTCGCTCTCGCAAAAAGCAACAAAAAATGAAATGGAAGTTTTGAAGAAAGGTGTGGAAGCTAAGATGGATGGTTTGAATAAATGCCTGGAAGTTTGAAGAATAGCATGGAAGCTAATATGGATGACTTGGAAGCTAAGATAGATGTAAAAATGAAAGACAACATGGAAGACATAAAGAATGATCTAAAAGCAGACATGGAAGGTTTGAAGGAAGTTTTGACAAAATTAATATAAGAAATGATTCCTAACAGCGAAAAGGTAGTACAGGAAACTCATGATAAAAAAAAAATGTTAATCATGATTTCATAAACTATAATTTTGGATTGAATGCCCACCATATTCCAAAGCTCGATATGGGGAAGTTTGATGGCAAGGATCCCATAACATGGATACTATAGATGGGGCAATATTTTGATCTCCATAATGTGCAAAACACACAAAAGGTACATATTGCAACTTTACATTTAGAACACAATATATTTCTATGGTATAGATGGCTTTGCTCTCGTAAAAAAAATGTCACTTGGTCAATTTTTACGGAGGAAATGATAGCACATTATGATGATAAAAAGAGCAATACCTTCTTTAGCCAATTTATAAATCTCAAACAAAAGGGTTCAATGGTGGAGCACATTGAGGACTTCCAAAAATTGAATATAAGGGTAACTCATATTCCAAAGGAACACATGATTGATGTCTTCATAGGGACTTTAAAGGATAACATCCAACATGGGGTCCGCCTTTGGGAACCCGATTAATTGGAGAAGGCATTCATGTTCGAAAGAAAAATTGAAAGTAAAATTATGGTGACAAGGAAGCCTACCCCTCAGATCTGTAAATATGGAAGTGTTGGTACTCCTATACTTCCACAACCTACAAGGTTGACACCACAACAATTGGAAGAAAAAAGAGAAAAAGGGATTTGCTACAGTACTGATAGAAAATACACTAAATGTCATAAGTGTGAAGAGAAGAAATTATTTTACATAGATTGTGGATAGGAGGAAGAAAATGAACAATAAAATTCAAAAGAAGAGGATATACACCAGGAACCAACCCTAGAGAAAGAAGAAATAATTCCAACCATATCCTGTAATCCATTGGTAGGAATTACCACTCCTCAAACTCTCAAGATAGAAGGACATATCAAGAAGAAAAAAGTAATAATGTTGATTGATTTAGTTAGTACCCATAATTTTATTCATTGTAAGGTAGCCAAGGAATTGAATTGATTCCTATACCTAGCACCAAAGTGTCAAGTGATGGTTGCAAATGGAGGGACTATAAATTGCTCTAGAAAATGCCATAATATGAAACTAACCATGGGTAGTATGTATTTAATAGTCCAATGCTTTCCATTCCAATGGGAGGTGGTGATGTTGTATTAGGAGTACACTAGTTACAATCTTTGGGGACAATAACTTTTAATTTTCAAGAACTTTTCTTGAATTTTTTTTTGGAAGGAAAGGAAGTTGAATTACGTGGTATCACAGGGAATTCGAGAAAGATAATAAGCTCTAATTTCATGACAAAGCTTCTGAAGAAAGAAAAACGAGGCGTAATTGCATAATTATGCTTAATAGAAGTTCCAACATCAAAATCATCTATTTCTCCAGATCTCAAAAAATTCTTAGACAATCATTCCAAGGTGTTTGAAACTCCCAAAGGACTCCCACCTATTCGTGATCATGATCATGCTATTCATTTGATTCTAGGAAGTGTTCCTCCAAACATCAGGCCTTGTAGATATCCTTATGTTTAAAAGAGAAAAATTGCACGTATTATTATAAAAGTGTTAGAGGCTGGTATAATTCAATCTAGTCAAAGTTCTTTTTCTGCTCCAGTAGTATTGGTGCACAAGAAGGATGGATCATGGCGGATGTGTTCGAATTATAGCGAGATTAATAAGCTCACTATTAAAGATAAATTTCCCATTCCCGTGATTGATGAATTATTAGATGAACTACATGGAGCAATTTATTTTACCAACTTGGATCTTCATTCCAGATATTGTCAAATTAGAATGAAGACTGAAGATATTTCGAAAACAACATTTCAAACTCATGAGGGTCATTATGAATTTTTGGTCATGCCTTTTGGCCTTACCAATGCACCTTCTACATTTTAAAAGTTGATGAATTCTATTTTTAAACCCTTCCTTAGAAAATTTGTGTTAGTATTTTTTGATGATATACTAATCTACAACAGGTCTTGGAAGGATCATGTTCAACATGTTGATAGGGTGCTCAAACTATTGGAGGAGAAACAATTATATGTAAAAACCCCCAAATGTTTCTTTGGAGTACAAGAGGTGGAATATCTGGGTCATATTGTATCTTAGGAGGGTGTTAAGGTAGACCCTAACAAAATTAAATCCATTAAGGAATGGAAAGACCCCACAACAATAAAGAAATTGTGTGGATTTCTCGAGTTAACAGGGTATTATCACAAGTTTCTCAAGAATTATGGGAGAATAGAAACACCTCTAAAAACATTATTGAAGAAAGATTCATTTTCATGGACTCCTAAAGCAACTAAAGCCTTTGAACATCCTAAGAGGAAATGTGCCTAGCACCGATCTTAGCTATGCCATACTTCACAAAAACCTTTATTGTCAAATGTGATGCCTTAGGAAATGGAATTGGTGTTGTTTTAATGCAAGAAGGAAGACCCGTTGCTTTTGAAAGTAGTCAAATCAAAGGAAAGTATTTACATAAATCTATTTGTGAGAAGGAAATGTTGGCAATACTACATGCACTAAAGAAATGGCAACCTTACCTAATGGGAAGACACTTCAAGGTAAAAACTGATCATGATAGTCTTAAATAATTTTTGGAACAAAGACAATCTTTAGAAGAGCAAAAAAAATGGGTGACAAAGATGTTGGGTTATGACTTTGAAATCATATACAAAAAAAAGAAGCTAAATGTTGTTGTTGATGCACTCTCAAGAAAGGATGAGGAGGTGGAAGTGTTTCTTTGTGCCATTTATATTATCCAACTAAATTGGATAATCGAAGTAAGGGAGGAATGGAAGAATGATGAAGAAGTGTGGACACTCATTCAAAATTTGCAGCAAGATCCCAGTACATATGATACATTTAGTTGGAAAAATGATTCCTTATGGTACAAAGATTGCTTATATCTTTGTAAGAATTCCCAACTAAAAAAAAAATATTCTTTTGGAATTGCACGTGCCTCTCCCGTAGGAGGATACTCAATATTTTTAAGAACTTACCATAGGGTGAAGAAAAATTTCTTTTGGGATGGTCTTAAATCCGAAATTAAAAGTTTGTGGCAGAATGTTTGGTTTGCCAGCAAAATAAAGTTAAGACAATTAAGACCCCGGTTCTGCTACAACCTTTACCCATTCGAACTCAACGTTGGGAGGAGGTTTCAATGTATTTTATCATAGGTTTACCTAAGTCTGAAGGAAAGAGTGTCATCATGGTGGTAGTTGATAGACTTACCAAGTATGCACACTTTTGTGCATTATCTCATCCATTTAAAGTAAGTACAATTGCTACTGCATTTATGGAAACAATTCAAAAGCTACATGGAAACCCAAAGCTTATTGTAAGCGATAGAGATCCCATTTTCACTGGAAATTTTTGGATGGAATTATTTTCTTGTTTGGGTACTCAACTAGCCCATAGCTAATCTTATCATCCTCAATCTAATGGGAAAACTAAGATAGTGAAAAAATGTTTGGAAGGATATCTTCGTTGTTTGTATCTAATAAACAAACACAATGGGTAAAGTGGTTACCTATCGCTGAATGGTGGTATAACACTTCCTTCCATACTGCAGCAAAAATGACCCCATTTATGGAACTTTATGGATATCATATACCATCCATCACATCGTATTTAAGAGAAACTTCTAAGGTTCTAGCAATGGAAGGTCACATCGAGCATCAACAACGAGTTCTGCAACTCTTAAAGGATAACCTAAATTTGGCACAAAATCGAATGAAACAATAGGCAGATAAACATCGCAACGAGAGAAGTTTTGTGTAATGTTCCTTTTTCGAAAATATCACAAGTCTATTCCTGAGATAGACTGTGGGGGAATTTTCTGGATATGTCACCTTCATAAGGAAGGGTGAGATCCAGAGGCTACCTGGCCCTTCATAGACTCTGTCTATAGATATGTGAAATTCCTTCCTTAGGAATTGCTGCAACAGTGTCCAAGAGGACGCTGTATAAGGAAGCCACTGTAAAAATAAGGTAATCCAATGCTGGGATGCCTTAGAACATGTATCATACAAATCCTACACAGAATTTGAGCTCAAAGAAATGACTCTAGTTGGGTTATACAGAACTCCCCAAACTAGATCTCCTAGAAAGTGCCCAAATGAGAGGCAGCAACTACACTTTGCTCAAACAAGGAAACGACAACGTTATTTCAAGGAAACCATGTCACATGAAGATGTAATCAGAATTTAAATACATATGCAGCAGAAAATGTAGATAAACTCTTGAGGAATCTATTACTCAAATCAAGTAAAGAATCTTAATGAGACATGTGCAGAGAAATGGAGAAAACACTGCTTACATGGTTTATTCCCAACTCAGACTGCGCAGTCTATGGAGGTACTGCAACAGAAAATACATGAACATGAATGATATAGAAATGTAAGCTCAAAAAAAGAATGGGGATCAAGGTCTCAACCCCTGAAAATACAATACAACAATCCTTTAAGAGGATTGGCTAGAAACTAGACAAAATGGCAATTTTACCAAAATACTGGAGTTGCTGGGGGTCCCTAGGTTGGGAAGAAGAAAAAAAATATTTAAAATTAAATTGATCTATCAATTGAAGTTCTTACTTGTCTAGATCTTGATCTGGAATGAATTTAATCCCTTTTGAATAAATATGTTTATATAGCACTGCTTTAGCTTTAATTGCCACCATCTCCATTTCACTCATCATCTATTTGGAAGATGGCACGATTTTTTGCCAGCCAGATTTCCAACATACTAATTTAGAAAATGCAAACTAGACCCTTTCAAAAGAGCCTTGTAATGAAAGGACCTTATGTAATCACTATGACACGTCCAAATTAGTTGCTTTAGTGAATTTGACGACTTGAACCGACTCTCAAGGCCATTTACCACCACTAACCGAGCCGCCATAGTGAAATGGAAATCTAAAAAAAATGAGAAGATTCCAAATTAAGGAAAAGAGCACACTAGGAGGTACCCTGGATCCCTCTCCTTTTCATATTTTCTGAGGTTAATATGTTGTCATAAGATAGGGTCTAATAGAAAATATTAATCTTTGGCAAGGCATCTAAATGCCATATTTTTCTCCAGATTGAGGCTTTGTGGGGAAGTGAATAGCAAGAAATTTGTTGGGCATAGCTCTGCTTAATTGGATACTTAGCTAAACCCCACCTGCTACAGTCTGATTCCTCTAGGTTCTTAAGGGCAAAACCATGCAATTTTTGTTCCATTGAGGCCACAAAATGGAACAACTGTGAAGGTGGAGCCCCAAAATTTGACCCTCTCAATAATCCTAAAGCTCTGTCCCATCAAGAAATGTGAAAGAGGGAATTTTCTCCTTGCTGTCCAATCATATATTTAAAGGAGTGAGATCCTTGAGAGTTAAGTAGCTGGTGACCCATGATGTTATACATCCAAATATTAATATTTTACCATTTCCTAAAATCTAGGTAAACTGATCCATTATTATTGGAATGTTAGATTTCATAAGTCAAACAGTTCTTGATCATTCAATAAATTTAGCATATGCTAGGAAAGATGGAATTGCCTTGTATCTTTATAAGAAGAATTGGGTGATTACAAGAACTGAGTAATGGTGTGGTTGGTCTTCAAAAGTAAAAATAATTTTCTTTCAAGAGTCTGTTAGGGTATTCAATTGACCAAGCAAGACATGGCCTCCAAAGATCCACTCCTCCTCAATAATATAGTCCTAAAGTTCCATGTGAGGAATATACAAGGTCTGTTGAAACTTGAAGCAATGCACTTCTTTCATTGCTCTGTTTCTTACAATATTTTTGTGTAGATAGAATCTGAGTCACTTGGTTGATGTTTGTCTTTGAATTTAACTATAATGTTAGACTTATATAATCATTCATTAGCTTGCATTAAGTAGCGAACATTGTTGATCCCTTTAAGACATGACGAGTTTGTATAAATGGTTGACAAAGTTTGCTTGCAGCTTTAAGGTATGTCTAAATTAGTTTTAAATTTCAAATTTAGTGAACACAATGACATAGGATGCATTTTCCTCTTCAAGAATTATAGGCCTAAATTTTTGTCTTCTTAAATACCTTGATCAAAGTTTCTTGTCTTTGCTCATTAGGGCGATGGTTACCTTCAGACACCATAGGCTCTAGTATCTTGCTATGATAGTCACATCGATTACCTCTTTTTTCTAGGTTGTGATTATGACTAGGCTTAATTGCTTGACATTATCCACCCAAATTGAAGTCAAGGTGTGGTTGGGTTCACTAGGGGAGTATAGTTTCTATGACGACAATGTCAATGTTTCTTCAATTGATGGTTAGATCACCGCCTTTGCTACTATTATGAATTCATTGTACTTGGATGCTAAAACAATTTTAACACAATCTTTTCCTTTATCTTTAGTTTCTACAACCCCTAAAGGGAATTTTTGGAGGTGACAGTGGCCTAGCCATTAAAAACTTAGAAATGTGAAGAATAAACAATCTAAATCAACAAGTGATAATGCTAGACAAAGCTCCAGCAATAATTTTGTTAATTCTAATTGGAGAGAAGCAATATCGTGGAAATTTTCTCCATCCTGAGCATGGGAATGTTACTCCATGAGGGATTTAGCAATACATCTGGTCTCCAAGAATGCCTCCAAAATTTGCTTCTTCCAATCTTCAATAGATCTTCAAAAATACCACAAGGATGTCTGCCTTAGTAAGCGACCTATATAAAATTGGAAAATATTCAATAAGCCTCCTTTAATAAGGGTCAATGATTATTCTCCAATCTCAAAGACTGCTTCACAAAGGCTCCCAAAAATATGTAACTGTGTGTGCTTAAGGACTGATCCAAAAAATTTCGCAACCTACTCCAAAAAACTTAGACCTGAAATGTGCTCAAATATGCCATAACAAGGCTGTCATAATAGATTAGATTATTTTCCACAGGACTCAGTTCTGAAGCTCTCCTACAAATCTAAATTTTTTTGTTTGTAAATAAGGCTCAAAACAGTGCTTTAAACACTGTCTCAAACATGCATGAACATGCCTTTAACTGCAGCCTAACACCAGCTTATACTGGATCCCTTCTTGCAGCCTACACAGGCCTAGTGTGGCTCTTCTTGTGGCTTACACAGATCTGACAATCACAATGTTGTAGGCATTTCAAAGATATGCCCAAAACCAGCGATCTGAAGTGTCTTTTTTTTTCTCAATAGTTTGCTGTATCATAGATAATCAAATCATCCATAAATTTGTTGCAGGTCTTTCTCTTAGTAATTTTGCTGTGACCCCATCTTCATGAATGAAACATTTAGATAAATTAGGCTTAGATCAGGGCATTTTGCTGGGATCTTTTTAGCGAGCTTTAGGATCCCATATTAAAGATGGGAATACTCTTGGACATGTAGGGTATTGATAAATATAGCATCATGTTGTGGTAGAAATTATTCAATGAAATCTGAGGGGATCTAATACTTGACTTCTTCAAGCCATAGATACATCGTTATCCTCAAGTTTGTAAGTTCCAGCATTTATGGATCAAACATAGGAACAATTTTATGCTGGCCATGAACATCATTTTTGCAGACATGGAGTTGTTTTATATGAGAAAGTAAAGCTACCCGAATATAATTTATAGTTAGGAGAAGAAACTCCTTTGAAGATAATTTATCATACCTATGAACAATAAGAGACAAACCTAGAAATGATTTTTCTCACTGTGTAGTTAATCAATTATGGGTTTGCATAAGTCCTCTTGTTTTCCTAGATATTGGTTTGTTCTTTCAATATGACAAGACTATTCATCTTCAATAAGGATTCCTTCAAAAAATGGAATGGACTTTTCTGCCTTTCTCTCATATGGTTCACAAAACGGCTTGATGATATGATCAACCTTCTTTTATTCCTCATCAGAGTCCATGTCATATGTAGGATGACTATCAAAAGAAAAAATATCAGACCTTGCACTGTTCTGTTCAAATTTAATAGGCAATGCTGATTGGAGATGCACATAATTATGGGTGCCAAAGTTTCTACCATAGTCAAAATCACAGATAGGAGTGTTGGTATCTTGAACCTTAAGGGATCTTCAGGATTTCCCTTCATTAATGAGTGTCTTATTAATCTCATTCTCAAGAAAACTAGAACTATGATCTGGTCCATTGTCTCCATCCGCGCTCAGGATTTTGACATATGTTGGTTGAATTTCCATTTTCCAATGTAGAAAAAGGCATGGCATGATACCCATGTCATCACGTGCTAAGTCTTATAGGGTGATTGAAAGAGTGGTAGAAAGTTGTTTCCTACCCTCCTGACGATATTCCTCCTCTGCATTCAGGACCTTTTCTCACACTATCAATCATCCAAATCATTCAATAAATTTAGCATATGCTAGGAAAGATGGAATTGCCTTGTATCTTTATAAGAATAATTGGGTGATTACAAGAACCGAGTAATGTTGTGGTTGGTATTCAAAAGTAAAAATTCATTTTCTTTCAAGAGTCTGTTAGGGTCTTTAATTGACCAAGCAAGACATGGCCTCCAAATATCCACTCCTCCTCAATAATATAGTCCTAAAGTTCCATGTGAGGAATATCCAAGGTCTGTTGAAACTTGAAGCTATGCACTTCTTTCATTTCTCTGTTTCTTACAATATTTTTGTGTAGATAGAATCTGAGTTACTTGGTTCATGTTTGTCTTTTAATTTAACTGTAATGTTAGACTTATATAATCATTCATTGGCTTGCATTTAGTAGCGACCATTGTTGATCCCTTTAAGACATGAAAAGTTTGTATAAACGATTGACAAAGTTTACTTGCAACTTTAAGGTATGTCTAAATTCAAGTTTTAAATTTAAAATTTAGTGAACACAATGACATAGGATGCATTTTCCTCTTCAATAATTATAGCCCTAAATTTTTGTCTTCTTAGATACCTTGATCAAAGGTTATTGACTTTGCTCATCACGACGGTGGTTACCTTCATACACCATAAGCTCTAGTATCTTGCTATGATAGTCACATCAATTACCTCTTTCTTCTAGGTTGTGATTATGACCAGGCTTAATTTCTTGACATTCTCCACCCAAACTGAAGTCAAGGTGTGGTTGGGTTCACTGGGGGAATATAGTTTCTATGACAACAATGCCAATGTTTCTTCAATTGATGGTTAGATCACCATATTTTCTACTATTATGAATTCATTGTACTTGGATGCTAAAAGAGTTTTGACACAATCCTTTCCCTTATCTTTAGTTTATACAACCCTAAAAGGGAATTTTTGGAGGTGACCGTGGTCTAGCCATTCAAAACTTAGAAATGTGAATAATAAACAGTATGAATCAACAAGCGATAATGCTAGACAAAGCTGCAGCAATAATTTTGTTAATTCTATAATTGGAGAGAAGAAAGATCTTGGAAATGTTCTCCATCCTGAGCATGGGACTGTTACTCCACTAGGGATTTATCAATACATCTGGTCTCCAAGAATGCCTCCAAAATTTTCTTCTTCAAGTCTTCAATATATCTTCAACAATACCACAAGGATGTCTGCCTTAGTAAGCGACCTATATAAACTTGGAAAAATTCAATAAGCCTCCTTCAATAAGGGTCAACGACTATTCTCCAATCTCAAAGACTGCTTCACAAAGGCTCCCAAAAATATTTAACTGTGTGTGCTTAAGGAATGCCAAAAATGTTGCAACCTGCTCCAAAAAACTTAGACCTGAAACGTACTCAAATATGCCATAACAAGTCTGTCATAATAGATTATATTATTTTCCACAGGACTCAGTTCTGAAGCTCTCCTACAGATCTGAATTTTTTTTTTCGTCAATAAGGCTCAAAACAGTCCTTTAAACACTGTCTCAAACATTCATGAACAAGCCTTTAATTATTGCCTAACACAAGCTTATACTGCATCCCTTCCTATAGCCTACACAGGACTAGTGTGGCTCTTCTTATGGCTTACATAGATCTGACAATCACAATGTTGTACACATTTCAGAGATATTCCCAAAACCATCGATCTGAAGCCTGTCTTTTTTTTCTCAACAGTTTGCTATAGCATAGATAATCCGAGTTCTGGTTGACTTTTGTCCTCAATATTTTGAGCTTTCACATATATTATTGCAATTCTAGACCAGAAAGTCCAAGTTTGAAAAATGTATAAATATATTTTCCCAAATATATCCTTAACTTTCCTCCTCGGCCTTAGTTCACCTTCTGTGATTCTTCTTTGAAATCTTGACCAAAAATAATGGATAAGATGAAGAGTATAGATTTCTATTTATACTGGTTTGACATTTGACGAAGAGACACATCTCTTGGATGACATGTCAAGCCTACACAAGTCGTCTTAGGTTGGTTCAATGTCAGAGTTAATTTCCTTAACTTAAAAAATCAATATCTCCCAAACTATTTGTTGTTTCGGGACAAGTAAGGGCTCATTATAAAGGGAAAAATATACTCGACAATATGGTATAGGATCCATTTTGAAAGGTTTCCTCTAAGGTGGTGAAAAATATTTTTCTTTGTGACTGCCCTTGAATTATTTAGTGCAGAAAATGATTAGGACAATTTGGCTTCTTTGTTTGGCTTCTCCATTGTTTGTCTTCTCCATTATTTTGCTTCTTTATCATCATAGGAACATGTAGGACATCCACGTCATCATGATAATGTCCAACAATGAGTGCATCACCCATGTCATCACATAATGGTGCAGTGATATGTTATAGTGCAGCATTATTAGGAGAAATACAAAATAGTTTTCCAACCCTCAAATGATCTCCAACCATGATCATCATATGTCATCATCAAGTATCAAAGTGTATGACATCATCACATAACATCAAGGGTTAAGATCTAGATCAAGTGCATGCAACAGTAGATCAAATACTTCTTAGGGCTTCTTTCATTAATGGTTTGAATTCTTCGTGATTTGACATCTTGAACTAGACATCTCAAGAATATTGACATCTCAGTTAATGTCATATTGACATCAATGAAAACCTTGACCAACAGGAGGAAGATGTGAACCTTCTAGAACCATCCAAAATAATAACTGGTGTTGTCAACAGTAAGACTTATTCAAAAGAGCCTGAGAAGCAAGTCCTGAAAGAAATGGATGACTGGGAAGATGTAGATGAGCTTTCAACTCCTATGAATTAAGTAGCTATTTTAGTTACTGAATGTTCAGGAGACAAAAAGTACTCTAGTGATTTTTTGTTGACAATCATGGATCAGTGCAAAAATCTACCAAATCATTTTGAAAAAATTCTAGACATTATTGAATTACTTGGAAACTCCCAAGCACTTGCATGTAATGTAGGAGAGGCTGATGCATTAGCAAGCACTGCAAGAGGAATTGACAGGAAAATGAGTGGTAATTATCTACTTGAACATCGTGGGAGAAATGTGGCCAGTTTGGATGATGATAGATGGGCCAAGCCAGTGGATGCTCTTACTAATGGTTGTGATATGTGGATGGATGCGAATCTTAGTGGTTCCTTTGTTGTGTTTTAAATTGGCCAAGGTTATAATATTGGCTTTTCAAGAAAAACCTGTGCAACACAAATGAGTATGAATTTCATCCTTCCTGGAGGGCCTTATGTACAAGCACCACTTCCACAAGTTGGAGTAGTGAGAAATAATTCTGATGTTGATAGGTGGCAGTGTGTTGCTGGTTCAAAGAAGGGTTTGATTCCTCCTCCATAGCCTTCTTAGCCCACAATTCATATATTAGAGAACCGATATGAAGTGGGCAAGGTTTCTGATGAGGATTAGTTGAAACAAAGACAAATTAAATCCATCCTTAATAAATTAGCACCCCAAAACTTTGAGAAACTTTTTGAACAGGTCAAAGAAGTGAAAATTGACTTTACATCATGTCTTCATGGTATAATATCTCAAATATTTTACAAAGCCTTGATGGAGCTGGATTTTTGTGAAATGTATGCAAAATTCAGTTTTCAACTCGCTGCAAGAATATCATAATTTTATGAAGATAATGAAAAGGTTGTTTTCAAGCGAGTTCTTTTGAATAAATTTCAGGAAGAATTTGAAAAAGATGAAAAAGAAAAGGAAGAGGTTGAGAAAGCAGAAGAGCATGGTGAAAAAATACTTTCAGCAGAAGAAAGATGGGAGAAGAAGGTTGCAACATGACGTTGAATGCTAGGAGATATAAGGTTTATTAGTGAGCTTTATAAATAAAGTATGCTGACTGAAAGAATTATGCATGCATGTATCAAGAAATTAACTGGTGAATTAAGCATTCATAGGAGGAAAATGTTGAAGCTTTGTGCAAACTGATGAGCACTATTGGTCATATGATTGACCATTCAAAGGCCAAGGAATACAAAACTGTCGAATAACCAAGGGCTTCCCTCTAGGATGAGGTTCATGTTGAAGGATTTGATTGATCCGAGGAGGAATGGATGGAAACAAAGGAAGAAAGTTGAGGGCCCCAAGAAAATAGATAAAGTGCATCATGATGTTGCGCAAGAAATACATGGACAAGGAGGCCGCTATCGAGGTACCAATATGGGACATTCAAGTCGGAGACTTGTGACAACACTTGATCATGGTGTAAGAGGACCTGCGATGCCACCTTACATGGCAGGTGCACAAATGGGTTCACTTCCACATATGGGTGGGATTAAAGGGCCACAACCCCATATGGGACCACGTGAACATAGATTCACCAGTCAAGATGCTCGAATTGTGGATAGGGCTAAATTTGAAAATCAATTTATGCCAAGCCCTTCAACACACAAAGCTTCTGATGATGGCCACTTGAATCTTGGTCCTACAGGAGGTCTTGGCAAGGGAATAAGAGTGAGGGATTAGCCTCTACCATATGTTAAGAGTGCTCTAGAAGATATTCCACCATTCATATCTTGAGTAATATATGAATAGGTGTGGGTCTGATTTCAGGTTGCAGTTCTAACCAGATGCCAGTGAGTATGAGAGATGCCATTTTGACAAGGACTTATGCTGCAGAAAAGAATTTATTTGCAAAATCACATGTCCAGAAAAGAAATGTTTTGGATAATGACATAAGAGGCTTTAAGAATTCATACTCATCTGGTGACAAAGGTGGGAAGACTGAAAATGTTGAATTTCAACTGTAGGAACATTCTTCTCAAATAACTTTGAGTTCACAACTCATTGAGGTTCAACTTAAGAAAAATGCTAAAATGGAAATCAAATAATATTATAGGTGGATTCCTTTACAAAGCTTCTATGCATTTTCATTATGTCCTTTAGAGAAGTCGACAAGTTTCCCTGAATTTTTCTTAATTTTGCATGACATACCATCCAATGTGAGAGATTTGAAGGAGGCAACTTTTTGTGTAGATGACTTTAAAGCACCATTGTTCCATTCAACTATGGTTTCACTTTGGATATTAGATTATTTTTTCAGGAAATATGTTGAAATTGATCTTATGGGGAATCTACTTACACATTTATGCAATTTTGAGCCTTTATTTCTAAATCAAGGACATCTTACTGAAGGGTAATGTGAAATTTTATTTTATTTTATTTTATTTTATTTTATTTTATTTTTATTTTTTATTTTTTATTTTTTATTTATTTTTTATTTATTTATTTATTTATTTATTTTTTATTTTTTATTTATTTTTTATTTTTATTTTTTATTTTTTTATTATTTTATTTTATTTTATTTATTTTTTTATTTTTTTTATTTTTTTATTTTTTTTTATTTTATTTATTTTTTATTTTTTTATTTTTTTCTGAATAAGACTAATTCTATTAAGAAAAAACATATAGTACAATCAGAGCTTGCAGAGAAGCGAAGCTAAAGAGCAGGGGAGCCGGAAATGATATTGTATCAACCTCGGTCCCATAGAGTAACCATGGCAAAAGCAAAAAGATAATAAGGAGAGCAGAAAAGAATTTGCTAGACTGAGGGGTCTACCCAGCATGGGCAGAGTCTCCCAATCGACATTTTTTCCCTTTCTTTTTACTGACTTTGACCCAGCCGTTCTGATTTGGCTGGACTGGAACCATTTGCAGACTGTTCAGTGCTAAAGGAAGAGTCTCTTTGTCTGAATCTGAAGAAGAAGTCTCATGCGAGCGTTTCTGCGAGATCAGAGGCCCAGAGGGATCTTCGGGGCAAGCTGAGGGCGAGTCCTTCGGATGTTCCAAGTGTTCCTCTTCCACTTCAATGTCCTCCTCATCCGAGCTAGAGGTTTCAAAGTCATCCATAGGGGGTTTATCACAAGGTTTCCAGCTCTTGGATTTGGATTGGCGAAAGATATTCTTCTTTTTATCGAGGAATGTAGCACATGTATTCTGGAGATGCCCCGTCTGATGACAATGTCGGCATCTGAAGGCTGTGTTCTCATAATCCAAGGTTTGCGTCCAATGGAAGTCCCCAACTTTAAGGATGATCTGATCTGGCAACCCTTTGCTAATGTCTATTTCTGCGCAAATTCTGCCGAAGGTATATAAACCTTTCTCCCCCCTTAAGGTGTCTGTGGCCAGGAAGCGGCCTAATGTGTCCCCGATGCTTTGAAAGACCGCAAAGTGCCATAGATGCGCAGGGAGGTTTGGAAGTCTGACCCAGATAGGAAGCTTGGTGATGACAGCAGTAGAGGGGTGGAAGTCTGGGAACCAGGGGGTGAGAAAAAGTCCAGCTGATCCCCAGAACCAGGGGCCCCCTGTTAAGGCTTTCTGGTAATCTTCAGGGAAGACAAAGACGACAATAAAGAAGCCTTTTGAGCATAAGAAGACTTTGCTGTTGTTGGTCCAATTGGAATGTATCCACTGGTATAGATCGGCTGTACGGGGCCAGAGTCCATTAAATCTGCAAATGATGGCTTTTTCTGCAAAAACCTGGGATTGATCATCCAGAGAAGGGTGAGTGATTTCAATGGCAGGGATTTCCTCCATTTTGTCCACCAAGAAAGGTTTGGGAGCCACAGCTGGTTGGGCATCCTTCTTGGCAGGCTGTGCATGAACCGCATCTTTATAGGAAAAACCCTTGGGGGCAGAGGATTGCCCTGCAGCACCTCCTCTTAGCCGAAGTGAAAGGATTACTGTGGCATTTCTTTCAATATTGTAAGACGAAAGAGGCAGATCATTATCAAGCTGCTTGCCTGCGAAGAGGAGCCGCAAGAGTGGGGAAGGTATCCCCAGCCTCTGTTCGAGGATCCCTGAGAGCTGGCGCACTGTAAGAGAGGGCTGGACCCCAAGGAGCAGGGTTTTGCCTGTCAGAAGAATTATTTGGATCTGAAAAGTCGTTTGCCGGAGATGAGAAGGATCCCGGCTGCCAGAGTTAGGAATCGAAATGGATTCAGAGAATTTGCAGGGCTTCAGAGCTATCTCCAGATTCCTGCTATACTGCCTCTGCATGTGGAAGCACAATGCAGTGGTAGTCGAGGGAAGGGATCTGCGAGCATAGGTGTAGAAAAGAGCTATCCTGCGGTTAAAAAAGGTGAAAGCCAGACGTGTCTCCACACAGTTAGACGACCATTTAGAAATGGCGGCCGTGACTGTCCAAGAAAGATAAAAATTGAAAAAGCAAGGATATGAGCTTTGAAAAATTGAAAAATTTATTCTTGTTGTGGTAGAGAAAGCGCCGACTACCCAAGGAGCATCGCTTCCGGGATGAGAATGTGATTTTTGGTTGTACCAGTTCAAAGGGACCTTCACATAGCAGAGATCCGGTGTGCCATCCTGTGCCTGGGACCGTCTGTCATGCTGATCTGGTCGCAGCACTGCCAGGAGCGCCCAATCTTGGCCGCATCCACCACCAGGAGTAATATCCATCACAGAGTTCGCAGGCTGTGGATTCCCATGAGCATCCAACAGGTGAGAAAGCGATTCGACCTCGCCAAGGTGCAGGGTTCTGTCTTCGGTCTGGAACATGTGAAGGAGGCGGCCAGCCCTCAGCATGGCCGAGTTGGCGCGAGCCTGAAAAGCCTCACTGTAAACCCTAGTGGCCGCTTTCTCCATCGCGTCTCCAACTCCAATCTTCCTCCTTGGTTAACAAACTCTTCAATGAGATAAAGTGAAATTTTATGTTTGTTATTATTCAAGTTTGAATTTATTTAAGTACTGCTACAGTATATGGTCATTTGGGATTATGAATTATAACTATATATAATTTTGATGTTTCTAGGTTGGACAATGTACTATTTTCATTGGAGGATGCTACCATTGGTATGCCTAAGGATCCTGAGTTCCTTGGTCATGTAGGGTCAAAATCCACTAAGCTGATTCCATGTCATTAGAACAATTTCGCATCCTTCCTGGGAAACAAATCCATTACAAAATAGGAGTTGCCCAAGAAGTAATTTATAACATGAAACCAAAAAATTACAAGCAATGTTAGTTTGTCTTTCCAACGCATATGATAGAGAAAACTGGCTTTATTTAGGCTACTCATCCATATAGGGTTCAATTTGCAATTGGTTAATTAGATAATGAATTGTCTTTCATCAATATATGTGCAATTCTAATTAATGGCTTAACCTATTCTTCTATCATGTCTACAAAAGACCATGGGTAGGTATGACTAATGGCTCCTCTGCCATTTTTTATTGTAGAGTAGGTGGTCTCAACATAGTTATAACAAAGTAAAAAAGAAGTATAAGCTTGGCAACTATACAAATAGGATTTTCCCTAAAATTGACATATTTACTCTTTTTTTATTATGTTTTGCTTTTGGGTGATATGACCAAGGTAGATGCAATTATGCTGAATGACCCCACCCTTGAAGAATTTAATTTGTTACCTTAAAAACTACCAACAACTGAGGAGCTACAAGAATCAACACCATCTTTGATTTGCACCTAAATATTCTTATTATCTCCGAGTATTTCACTAATCACAATGACCAATAGATTCTCCTCATGGATTATTTCTCTCATTCTATTTATTAGTAAAATCCACAAAATGTATCCCTACATTTGAATCTTGGGAATAAAACATATAATTGTTATCATTTAAATTATCCATATCTCTTGGAGCCCAAAAATCCATTTGATTTGGATAAGCTTTATTTATAACCTCAAAAGCAACCCTATTATAAATTGAAGGACCATCATGTCCTCTTGAGTCTTGAAAAAGTATGATGGAATGAAATTGGGTGAAGACCAGATCCAAGTTTACCATGTCAGAATCTAGGTTCATTGAGATGGTGACCTTGGTTTGAAGTTATCCACCATAAAAACTAGGACCACCCATACTTATCATTGCCATCTCTCTTTCATCATCAAGATTAACATACTGAGGACATATAACCTGTGGAGGCCCATGGTAGTTATTGCAATGTAATTTATTAGAATACATTCCATTTCTTATTATGAGATTTACCACATCTGAAAATGGCATCATTCACATCATTTTGAAGAAGTCTACAAATTAGGTCAACATAATTTTTTTCACATTTATAAATTCCCTCACATTTGTTGGTTCTTGAAGCTTGAGCACTTTCATAACAAAAATATGCAAAGTCAAACAACAAAAATGGTCCACTCTCTTTTAATTTTCTAATATTATAATGAAGTTTTATTAGAGACACTATTTGTTTGTTTGTTTTGGTTAGAAAAGGGTTTGCTCTTGGTTTTATGCGACTTTCAATTTATCATATGTAGCGTGTTAAGAAATGGGAAAGGATAATGTGTGACATTTATATTGCAGAAATTGATGTTGAATGAAAGGATACATAGTTTAACCAAACTACAATTCACTTTGGTAAAGGCAGAGGAACATCTTAAAAAACTGCTTAAGAATACACCATATATAAAGTTTGATCATAAGTAATATATGCATTTTTATATTGTAGATATGTTATTTTTTCTACCCAATATATCACAACAAGAAAAATATTGATATTGTAGAAATTGTTTGAGGACCTCATTAAGGTTGATTTTTCTGATGTCCTATTTGATTGATACTTTCTCATATGTCAGGAAGGCTTTAAATATGAATTAATATGTTCATGAAACAAATAAAATTCAAATTGTATAGATATAAAAGATAAAAACAAATGTCAATGTCTTTGTTTGATTGATACTTAACTTTGATTTGGGCAGGTTACAAGAAATGTGATTGGAAAAATGACGGGGAGACGATGCATATCACGTCTTGGACATGGTTCATTCGCTGTTAGAGATCACTTAGACACCTAAGCCACCAACTTTGGAAATGTTTCTAGTGGGAATTCCTATGGTTTTTAATGTTCTGATGATTTCACCTCATGGTTATTTTGGGCAAGCGAATGTCTTAGGAATGCTACACACGACATCAATGGACAGGTATTTTTTATTTTTTAATTTTTTTTTACTTTTTTTTTATAATTGCAATTTCCATTCCATGACATCCTCTCTTTATTGTGTGATTGTATTTTGGATGTTTCTTTTGATTTTGTTTTTTCTCTTAACTATGAAATTGAAAATACTTAGTACCATTTCCATTTAAACAACAACCAAAGCTTGTAGATGAAATTAGTATTACACTATATTGATTGGAGTCCTTATAGCTATTTTGTGTTAAAATATTTTCATGACTATCAGAAAAAGTTACTTTCATGTTCTTATTTGAGTACATGTTGTTTATATACTTGACTAAGTTCATGCATTAAAAAATGAAATGTTGTTGTGAATAAAACGACAAGGATTAAACATCACACCTCATATTATTTGTTTTCACAAGTTATCTACAACTCGAGCTTTTTAGCGTATAACTTAGTTGACATGATTGTTCTTAAGTTTCCTTGAAAGTTGAATACTAAGTTACTAAGGTGTTATTTTCTATATATGGTGATATTTTATTTTCTTTGTTTATACAGGTTATCTGGCCACATTATAGTAACAGTTATTGCCCCAATGAATAAAATTTGTTCGAGTTTCTTACTTGTATGGGGAAAAATGGCTTTGACATTGTTGATGTTGAGGTATATGTCATATAAACTATTTATAGTCTAATTTATTTTATATTCTAGTGTTCATTGTCTTTCATGTTTTACACTCATTGTACCTTCTTTTGTTTTCAGAAAATGAACTTAGTATTGATGGTAAGAAGCACAAATTGAAAAAAGAGGGGAGAAATAACATTGGAGCGACAAATGCAAAAAGAGAGAGAGAGGAGAATTAGTCTGGTGATACTCTTAGAGCCAATATCCCACATAAGTCACACATATAAAGACTGATGGTCAAGTATTTAGAGTTGGTGAATTCACCTGCAATGCCTTGAAAACACAATGATAATGTCTTGAAGTGATGAAACACCATTTCATGTGTAAATTGTAGTCCAACCAATGGAAAATCATATTGTAATACTTTAACATTTCATATAATATAATTTATGTGGTTGAGATTATTTCTAGTTGCACTTGGTATTGTTTAGTATTGTAATTAAAATATGCGACATTGTGTTTTTCTATTATATGAACATGTACATTGTATGAAATTTTTTAAATCATAAAAATTAATTTATGTTGATTAATAATTAACACAAAATCAATTTAAAACTACTAAATTAGTAGGTTATATTGACTAATGATGAACACAAATAAAATGAATATATGAATAAATTAGTTATTTATAATGATTATTAATGAAAGTAAATGAAATGAATATAAACTACTAAATTAGTCGTTTATATAACGAATAAATGACTACTGCAAATGATAAATTTGTGACTACAAATGACGACTAAATTTTGCATATATACGACTACTAGTAACTAATTTAAAGTATCTTATAACACGATTAAAATTTAGTCATATTTTTTCGGTCATTAATTGGTTTCAAACGATGACTAAAATTGCATATATATGACTATTAGTAGCTAATTTACAGTATCTTATAACACGACCAACATTTTGGTCATATTTATTTGTTCATTAATTGGTTTTATCGGGTGATCATATAGTAATATATTTTGTTGTATATTTGGTCATTAATTGTGACAATTAATGACTAAATCAAAGATTAAATCAATGATTAAAGAAATGACTAAATCAATGACTAAATTAATGATAAAATCAATGACTAAATTAATGGCTAAATTAGTGACTAAATTAATGACCAAATATACAGCTAGACAACAAAATTAAGATAACCAATTAATGACTAAGCTAAAAACGACCAAAATTTGGTCACGTTAAAAGATACTGTAAATTAGCTACTATTGGTCATTGATCGAAAAATAGTCGTTTATATGCAAATTTTAGTCATTTTTTTAGTAACCAATTAGCCATTTTGCACTAGTGAAATGATACAACAATAAATACATATAAAGGAATAGGGAGTTGTAAAAAAACTCCTATAACATGGGAAATAATCCTAACTTAAGGAGATACGATACAAAAATGTAACCATTTCTCCATTAATACAAAATAATATTAATTATTTTTAACTCTTCCCCTTAATAGAGAAATGATTGTCCTGAATTCCTAACATCACATCCCTTTAAACAATTAAAACTTTACTTTCCAAAGAGGCTTAGTTAAAATGTATGCCATATTGTCACAAGTTTTACAATATTCAACAAATATTTCTTTTGACTCGAATTTTTCTCGAACAAAGTGAAACTGAGTATTGATGTGTTTCATGTTCTTGTGAAACACTGGATTGTTTGCTAGCTTAATGGAACTCTGGTTGTCACATTTGATGATAGTTTCTTCTTTATTATTTTCTCTTGCATCATGGAAAATCATTCTCAACTAGATAACTTCACATGTAGCTACACACAATGCTTGGTACTCGGCTTCAACTAAAGATAAAGACATAGTACTTTGATTTTTGCTGCTCCATGCTATGACCTCAGATCCAACACTAAATGCATAACCTATGATGGACATTTTGTCATCCAGGTTACCTACCCAATCTGAGTTTGAAAAACCTGCTAAAATAACATCAGATGTGTTAGTGTATAAAATACCATAATCACTAGTACCACGAAGATACCTCAACACACTTTTTGTTGTCACCCAATGACCTTTAAGAGGTTTAGACATAAATAGACATAAACTGGCTCAGCACACTAACATAGTATGCTAAGTCTAGTCTAGTTGTACTTATATATATTATACTACCAACTAGTTGTCTATACAAAGTGTCATCCACCTCCTTAGAGCCATCACCACTGCACAACTTCAGATTATGCTGTAAAGGTGTTGATGATGTATTACACTGCTCCATCCTGAACCTTTTGAGTAGAACTCTAACATACTTCCCTTGAGTAAGAAAATTTTGTCCAGAGTCTCTCCATACTTCTAGACCCATGCAATAATGTAGAATTCTGAGATATTTCATTTCAAAAAATTGTGAATCTACAGTTTGATTTCTTTGATCAAAGCATTTGCATTACCTGTTATAATCATGTCATCCACATACAAATAAATCAAAACAATATGCCTCTTTTTATTATACATGGTATACATATTTGGATCATTCATGCTCCTATGAAAACCATGCTGTAAGAAGAATAAATCAATCTTCTCGTACCAAGACCTGGGTGCTTGTTTTAAACCATATAGTGCCTTTTTCAACCTACACACTATATGTTCCTACCCTTCTTTAACAAACCCTTCAGGTCGGACTAAATAAATATCTACCTTTAAAACACCATTCAGAAGTGTAGACTTGACTTCTAACTGGAGTATCTTCCAATGATATTTGGTAGCTAAAGAAATTAACATTCTAATGGTATTAAGTTTGGTTACAGAAGAAAATGTTTCTTCAAAGTCTATTCCCTCTTGCTGTGAATAGCCCTTTGCTACGAGTCTAGCTTTAAACTTATCTATAATCCCATCTGCATTAACTTTAAATTTGTAAAGCCACTTACAACCTATGGGTGTTTTTTCTTCAGGAAGTTCAAATAGTTCCCAAGTATGGCTTCTAATAATTGATTCAAATTCTTCATTCATTGCAGCCCTCCATTCATGAGATTGAATTGCTTATTTATAGTTTGTGGGCTCTATAACATTTAACATGATTGAAATTAAAGCATAGTATTTCAATCTAGCTGGTAATTGAGTCTCCCTACCTGATCTTCTCGGTAGAGGACTCACCTCAAATTTTCCTACTTCAGACCTGTGGGGTCTTGCCTTGTTGAATACATCATCCGTTTCTTCCTCTTTCTACTGATTATCCTCACTAATTTCTTTTGTCAATAATGGAGTGTGCCATTCTATATGACTGTATTCCTTTCCTTCCTCAACCTTCTCATGAAATATTACATCTCTACTTGCAAATATTTTATGATTCATGAGATTAAACAACTTGTAGGCTTTAAACTCAGTGAAATATCCTATAAAGATGCATTTTATGGCCTTAGGATCTAACTTATTTCTATCCTCCTTGGATATATGGGAAAAGGATTTTGACCCAAAAAATCCTAAATGACTCACTGCTGATTTATATGCATAAAGTTCTTTATTTTAAAGGTAAGACATTCAGTAGGAATCCTATTGTTTAAATAAACAATAGTGTTGATAGCTTCAGCCCAAAAACCATTTGATATACCCTTACCTTGAAGCATACTTTGGGTGCACTCCACTAGGGTTCTGTTCTTACATTCTGCAAATCCATTTTGCAGCAGGGTGTGAGGCACTATGAACTATTGAAAAATCTGATGATATTTGCAAAATTTCATGAAATCACCCAACCTGTATTCTCCCCCTTGATCGGAGTGGAGAATTTTTTTGAATTTCCTTGTCTCTTTCTCCACCATAGTCTTAAATTCTTTAAAACATTGAAAATTATGACTTTTTTTTACTTGAAAAATATATCAAAGATAATCTAGTGCAATCATCAACACACTGTAGAAAATAATATGCACCACCTAGCGACCTAGTCTTTATAGGTCGGCATATGTTTGTATGCACCAGTTCTAGGATATCTCTTTCCTTTTTATCAACATGCAAAGGAAATTCTTCTCTATGCATTTTCCCTAATGCACATCCATCACAATCTAACTAAACACTATGAAAAGTAGGGAATCCATCATCCATACCTTTCTTTGAAGTAGCATGAGGTCTTGTAAGTTAAGGTGACCGAATCTCTGGTGCCAGAGATTCTTGGCTGTCAATCCTATTGAAACCAGATCTTGGTGTGGCATGCTCTTGACATTCAATCTGTACAAGCTCCCCACACACACTCCTATTGCAACTGGTTCCATATTTCTGTCCTTTATGACATAGTATGTTTTGAAGAATTCAACTAGTAGGTCCTAGTCTGTTATCATTTATACAAAGATTAATTTCTTCTTAATCTTGAGCACATACATCACATTCTTAATATGTATGATGTCACCGCTAGGCAACATCACCGGAATATCACTGTACCCTTTGATCTCATAACCTCTGTCATATCCTAGATAGATTTTAGATCCACAAGAAGTTTCTTCAAAAAATTTCAAACTAATTTCTCTTACCTTTCAAATGTGAGGATGCACCAAAATCAACATACCATATGTCGTGCTCATCCTCCTCAGAAGCTAAAAGAGAAAAATCAGCTACAAACAGTCGAAGATTATGACTGTGACCTTCATTGTAAAAATATCCAGTGTGCTTTCTCTACTTATTCCTAGCCTCATCTGTCTGCCTCTTAAAATAGAACTTAGCTTGATGGCCATTTTTCCCACAGTAAAAACATTTAATGCCAGAAAAATTATTTTCAGACATGCATCTAAATGGTGTCTTTTGAAAAGTGCACTACAAGAAAAAAGGACATTGGTGAGGGTCATGCTTGTGATAGACCTTTAAGGTCCGTCACCAATATCACATATGGTGACGGTCCCGAAAAAAACATCGTTGTAAGTGCATATAGTGATGGTCCTTTAAGGTCTGTCACCAAAGCCATTTTCAATGACACTTTTGGTGAGGGTCATTAAAGGCCCATCACTAATTCTCTCTTTGGTGACACTTCTAGTGACGAACTTTTAATGACCCTCACCAATGCTCTTTTTGTTACTTTTGGTGACGATAAAAAAATGTTCGTCATCATTGATCATTCCAATGAGTTTTTGATGACGCTCATGTGCCTGTTAATATATTTTTTGTCAAAAGATAACGATTTAAGACCATTATTGTGGAGTAATTTTTATAATATTCCCAAGTCCATAGTGGTTAGATTTAGTCAGTTTTTTAAGAGGTAATTAGTGTATATCATTTCCCTCAAGTAATGACTAGTTGAATAGAGTTTTCCTATGAGTCAACACATGATTGATATCTATTAATTTTGTTATTTAGCAAATTATATTTAGATAAAGTTCCACTAGTGTGTGTAGGAAATATATTATTTAATACACAATCAAGCTCTGTCAATTCTATTAATGAGAAAGACCTAACACTCCTCAACAATCTGGGCACACCTTAAATAAATGCTTCGGCACACACTAAAATTTCATAGCACCTCGCATGTCTTGGAACATCTTTGTACCTAGAACATCTTGTCATGACACTAACACCCAAGCACATGGTGGCATGTGCTAACACAACATAGAACTCTCCTAGCATGTTTTGGCATGCGTGTAGTCCCTAGCATGCCATGGAACACATTGGTTGAATGCATTGACATACATTATCACTTGGCACACAATTCCACTTGGCATGTATTGGGACCTATTATTAGTGTTCCTAGCATGCCCCTTTTGAAAAAGATAAAGTCCCGACTTATTAACCCTCTTATTGGTTCTTGCTTTTGTTGCCCTGACACTTCTTGACACATATTGACATACCCTGGAACCCTACACATCCTTAGCAACTAGCATGTATTGGCATATATTGGCACTATTTGGCACATATAATTAGCACACACTAGAACTCCCAAGCATATTTTATGACTTCTTGACATGGCTTGATATTCCATAGCATGCCTTACCAATGCTTAGCATACCTTGTCACTCCCTCCTTGGCATGCCAACTAGCACTCGTTAACACTAGTCCCTAGCACACGTTCCTCATATTCATTAACTTCCATGAATTTTGACCTAGTGCTCCTGTTACATAACAATTTTTCACTGTCCCTGTACTCCTTGTTCCTGATCCTAGAGACCCCTAACAGTGACCCCTCTGTCTATTTTCCATCATGAAAATATGCCATCATATCCCTTCTAGCATAATGAGCAAACTCTCTGTTGACCATTCCTGAAGTAGCTCCTTGAAAACATGGTTATCTAGAGCGTTGCGCTCTTGGCATATCTTACTCGCGCCGATGGCTCTTTTTTGGTCTAGGGCATCACCGATCGATGCTAGATTAAGGATCATACCTGTGTCAATCTTCTTGTGGAATTTTTTTTTTTTTAAATGGAAGTTAAGCTTCAGGATATAGAAGCTTCGTGGCAGAGAGATGGTTGCTTGTCCCTAAGGATAAAGCTAAGATTATCCCATTGGGTTCTTTGTTCCCACAAAAATGGAACCACCAAAAGAGATAATCCATTTCCCAACCTTAAGTGGATCCATGTTCCCTCTTCCCTTGCTATAAAATGGACATTATCCCATAGCTATGCTAGTTATAATAGAGATAGAAGAACAACATAGAGACATTTGTTGAGGTATCAATCAAGAGTTGAGACCTTTTTCCCTTTCACATCAAGTTGGAACAAGTGCTTTGGATACATGCCTGGATCCAGACCCGTCAAAGGAGAGCTATGACATCAAGGTGCAAGTTGTAACTCCCCCTCTCTATTTTAATATAATACAATTTATTTATGCTTTCCATTCTCGTATTTAATGTATGATTGGATTCTTAATTATCCTTGATTAACTAGGTAGATTGTATATGTAAGATATGTGTTATGATTTCACATTTGTTGTTGTTTGATCCCTTGTGTAGGTAACCAATCGTCGGCGACGGAGAGGATGTGACCATGGAATGTGAAGGATCAAAGGATTCAAACAAGGAATAACATCAGATCGAGGTAGGTGATCTATCTATGATATGCATACATTTGCAATCTATGAAAGTAGGCTTCTAATTGTTCCTTGTTGTTACTAGACCCATCCTAGGGTTAGAGGGACCGTCTCTATCCACATAGAGGATTTTCCTGCATAACAAATTGGTGACTCCGCTGGGTACTGCTAGCCTTTAAGTCTCCTATTTTTTATTTTTTATTTCTTTTTTTTGTCATTGATTTTTGTTGAGTGTCCATCTCCTTGTCTCTGTAGCTTCTGTAATTTCTTACAAACATTTATCTCTCTTTTGAAGTGATAAGCCTAGTGTTAGTTACGAAAATCATTTTATTTTTTAGTCTTCTCCTTGATTGGCGCTAGTATTACTCTGAAAATCGTGTCGATCAGTGCTGAATGCATTTGAAAAGTCGTGCTTTTACTCTTCCAACGCGGGTTGCATCTTAACATCCGCACCGATTTGTGTGTGTCATTTTTTAGGGTTTCCTTCATTTAGTTAGCCAATGGGTCTCATCCTTTTGAGTGTTCTTTGTTGTTTGAATAGCTCTTGTTCTTCTCTTTTCAATGACAATTCTGATTTTATTTTTGCATCTTTGCTTGTATTTTCTATGAATCTAGAGGATCCTTGTCAACCTAGGGTTTCTAGGTGTCTTCGGGTCATCCGAGTAGATGCTTGCTTTGTTGATTTTCAGACTTCTTTTTGAATCAAGTCTTGTCGTACCATTCATAATTTTCGTTTGATTGAGTTTGACTTTCGGTCGGTTCTCGCAAGTAGAATTTTCAAGTGTCAACCTTGAGTGCATTTGAGTTTCTTTTTTATATCAAGCATAAATCACAATTGCTTGCTTTTTTCAACTGGAGTTTGTTTTCTTTGAGTGTTTGATCAGTGTGTAAATGGAGAGTGTCTTGTTTTGTGGAAATTGTCTTGGGCCTCTCTTTCGTTTTTGAATATTTGCCTCTTGCACCCATTTTTTATAGATTGCATTAGTACTCAAAGCAACGTGGATTGATTTGCATTCTACATTTTTCATTGTGCTTATAAGAAAATTACAAAAATATTTTTGTTTCATTTCACTTTAGAAAATGAAATTTTCATTTTGAGTCGTTTCTAAGTGCGTTTAATGAAAGGAAAAAGTTGTAAATTTTTTGTTTCTCTTTAAGATCACCGTGCACTTGAAGATAAAAGTGAATGCTATTCTATGAATTTATTTTGTTTTCTACGTTGATTGCATGAGTTTCCTTCTCCTTCATCAACATACTTTTCATTGAAATGAATGATTGCTTCTCTCATTTAGAGGCATATTAGGGGTTCAGGTGATATTGGTAGGACTTTAAAACTGGGAAATAATTCAAGATCAACCTTAAAATTTATTTAATTAACCTAAGAAGCATTTGGAACCTAAAAAATGACATTTAGAGGTCTAGGCTAGAGACATGTTCCAGTGTCGTTAAGCATAGGAGTTGTCGCTAACAATATGTGTTATAGCTAGGGGGTGATATCCCATCCTGCGTATGGAAGTATATTGATGTTTGAAAATATATTTTGGGATGCTCTCATTGAAATATTACGCATTAGACAACACTACTACGGATTTGGACTCCCACGTACTATTGCATATATTTTAGGAGACACCATTAGACTACAAACCTACCATAGGTAACTGAGTCAGCAGCCTTGTAGACATGATACACTGAACATAACATTCAGGGAGGTTGGCTGCCATACATTAAGTCCTTGTTCATTTATCTTTCATTTGATCACCAAGTTGTATATTGTAGTTCACAACTACCTAGTAATAATTTTTCCTAGCTTACTCTTTTTGATTTATTTCGTTTTTTCTAAAATTAACTGCCAATGATCACATGACTTACCTGTTAGAACATTTTTGGGCCACATCATGAGTAAATCCTTATAAAGAGATTGTTTAAAGCTTTGAATTAATCATATTATTCCTCTTCTTATTTTTGAGATAAGATCATCGTGGCTGAACCACCAAGTTCAGTTTCCTCTGCATCATCCTCTTCCAAAGATACATTGTCAGTTGTCTCTTTTGACTCTTTGCCTTCAACTGGGACTCAGATTGATGAGTTTTCGCTCATTCTAAGTATCCAACCTCTTACTTCTCGATCTCCTCTTGATGTTCCAGTAGGATACGTTTCCTACCCTTTGAATCCATTATTCGATCCCATTGAAATCTCCCCTCAACATCCATATAGTCCATACGATACACCTGGTGTACCGTTTGTGAATTCGCCGCATCCATCTCGGACCATTTCCCATTAGTTATTTTCGATGGCTTATGAAGGAGATGTTTCATCCCCCTTGGAGGTTTCAGGAACCATCAATGGTGTAGATGAGACTTTGTTTAAAGGATCTCAATTCCCTCCCGAGGGTTTTCCCTACGTGGATACCTCTCAGCCTTCCACCTAGCCGTATATTCCGCATGATTACACCTCGTTGGGACACCTGATCTTGAGAATGTCGAGTGCTATGCCTTTTTATTACAATAATATTTGGCAGAATACCATAGTATCTTCCCCTGGTTCGAGTGTTTCCAACATAACTGTTTCCATGCCTGCTTGAACTATAACCACATCTACTCCTGCAAAGCCAATTGTTTACGTGGGTGTTTCAGCGACTCCTGTCAGTGTTCCTACATCGATTCCATCAACTTTGATTTTTGGTGGAGCTCATACCCTATCAAATGTTTCCCAAATCTCTGTTGGACCATCTGTGAGTGGAACTCAAGCTCACATTCCAGGTTCCTCTCAAGCTGTTGGTAGCATTCCTATGTCTGTTGGATCATCTCGTCCAACAAGGTTAACATATGATCAATACCAACAATTTTTGCAGAGTCTTAACCAACAACATTAAATCTTGTATGGTTACCAATAGTTGCATACCAGACCTATAAATATGCAAGGATTTCAAGGGCATTCTAGCATTAAGTCAGGAGGTTATACTTTTTAGCAAGGTCGTATCTATGGTCCCAATCGACCTTATGGGCCACAAGGTCAACCTTATGTGCAACAGTCTATGCCTTATGTACAACCTAATTAAACTCCCCCGAACAAGGTCAGTTTCCTATTTTTAGCAGGGACAACCTTCTGGTCAACTAGGCCAACCTCAATTTAATCAGGGGCAACCTTTTGTCCAGCAAGGACAACGCTCCATCCAGCAAAGTCAGATCTTTGTCCAGCCAAGCCAACCTGGTCCTCAGGGGCAACCTAGCCAACATGAGCAACCTTACGGTACCATCCAACAACCCCAAGGTCAACCCGTGGGCTCACAAGGCCAACCCTTGGGTTCCCAAGGTAACCTTTTGGGCTCACAGGGTCAACTGCAAGGCAATCCATTCCAAAAATTTCAGCAGCAAAATCCATTTGCTACGAACTATGGTAAAGCTAGACCTCAGTGGTTTGCTATGGGTCAAAATCCATTTTTGGGTCAGCAACTGGGTTATGTTCCAAATCCACAAGGTTACATTAATTATGGAAAAATTCCTTCGAGATAGAACCCTTGGGGTTAGAATTTCTTCCAACCTAGTTGGAATCCGTAAATGGCGTGTATCAAAGACCGAACACCATGACTTTCAATCCAAAATTTCCATTTATCGCGATGTTGGAATTTCCTGATGTGTCAAGGTTGACCAATGATCCAATTATTCACAATCTATATTAGCTCTCGGTTCCAACCAAAATTCTGAGTGATTGCCCCAAGTTTGAAGGCAAGTTTGGAGAATACCCCTAGGCGCATGTTATGACATACCATATTTGGTGCTCCTCCAATTTTTGGGTCAAAATTTCCATCCGTCTACGTATTTCTCAAGGGAAATTGACTGGTGTTGCTGCAATGTGGTACATTGAACTTTCGCATGGAACTTTTCAAGATTTCAATTCCTTAGCCACGAATTTTCTTACACATTTTCAATTGCCCGTTCATTACGAAATAGAAGCCCACCTCCTTACATCCTTAAAGCAAGATATTGCAATGCATATCTCCAATCATATTCATGAATGGAGAAGGCGTCATTTTTTGATAAAGTTTGATATTCATGATCAGCTGTTGACATAATGGTTTACCAAATCATTCGTCAATTAGATCGCTAAAGATATTTCTATGGGGGTAGCTATCACAAAAGAGCAAGCCATAGCTCGTGCCCAGTATCTCGATTTGGTTTACTCCCAATATGACATGTTATATGATATTTACTCGATGCTCCGCACCTGAGCTCTCAGTCTGCGACCTCAAAATCTCCGATGACACCACCGGTTGACGACGTCATAGGTTTTGTTTCCCATACTTCTCGGAAGTCCTCTTCTACTTCTAAGAAAAAAATTTATTCTTTCTCAGATTCTGTTCCTTAGAATCCTCTGAATCCTGGAAGAAATTCAGAGGTTAATGTCATTCAGTCTTCTACAACCGACAAATCCTATAAAGGAAAAAATAAGGGAAAAGTTAAATTTAAACCTGATTCCCCAAAGCAGGATTCCCCCAAACCTCACACTTATGATGGAGATAAACGTAAACCGAAGTATCCTTACCTGATATGTGATGATGAGCATTATACCAAGGACTATCCATGATGGGCCAAGGTGAGACGATTATTGAAAGTCACTCAAGGGACTCTAGTTGTTCTTAAAGAGGAATTTCCATCACAAGAGACTCAAATGGTGGAACATCCCCAATCTGCCACCTCTTTTGGTTCTCAAGTATTCACGATGAATGGTGTTGCACCCATATCTATAGTTACTAGATCTAAATATTATTTGGAATCATGTCAATCGGTGGGGAATGAAATCACTGATGTTCCTACTCCTTCTTCCCCACCCGCTTCTGGCCCTCTTCATATTGAAAGGCCTAGTTCTGATCCCATTGTATGACCACCTTCTAAAGGCATGCTCCACAAATCCTCGTATAATCTGAACGCCTGTGCCACTCAACACTACAATATTTTTGAGGATCTGGCTCAGGCGCCTTTCGCTATGTTCGTGGTAGAGGTCGTTTAGAGCTGCCCGTCATAATGGAAAGCATTGTTATCTACTATCGGAGGAGTTGATCCATCCAATTCGAGCCTCATTACTTTTGATCTGGAAAATTTTGTTCTACGTCTCCCTCATCAACTTTCTTTGATTATCCAAGTTGGTATTAATGGAAATAATTTCCATCGGGAAATCATGGATGAAGATGCATCCACTTGCATCATGTTTGTATCATGTTGGAAAGCCATCGGTTATCCAACTCTTAACCAGTCTCCAAATACTTTGGAAGCTTTTGATGGGAGGGACTATCGTCCTTTTTGTATCCTCCCCAATTTTCCTATCATGCTGGAAGGAAAAAAGGTCAAACTGGAAGTAGAATTCGTTGATGCAAAACTCAATTATAAACTTCTACCTGGTCACAGTTGGACTCACACCATGTTGTGTGTGTCATCCTCTCTCTTTTGTGTTCTTTGTTTCTTGTATGAAGGAAATATTATCACTATTGATCAGTTGTCCTTTTTCGATTCCACCTCCTTAGAAATCAATTTCCCATATGTGGAGCATACCACCACACCTTATGAAAGTGTGGGGGCAAGGATTTTCAAATATTCTGCCATTATGGGTCCATTTCTTCCTCCGCCAAATTTTTCTGAAGTCAAAATGATCTCTACATCACCTGATCCTTAGATCATCCCTTCCCTCGATCAGATTGATTCGTTTGGTAATGTCATGTCATTAAGCCCCATAAAAGTCAATTATTGTGAAATCATCTCAGCTTCATCTGATGATTATGAACATGATACTTCTAGAATACATTTCCGCACATACTCCCAATCTCCCTAGCTTGGTCCCTCAGACTCATCAGATCCTTTGAATGAGACATTTCCCTCTGATGAAAGTATTGTGGAAATCATGTCTCTAAAAAAAATGCCCTGGAATGATACTCATCCTCGTTCTTCGTTTTTCCCAAGCCCTAGAGTAATTCTATCGTTTCTTGAAAATTCTACTTCCCATGTTTCGGACGACCCGCTCCTGACACCCATGTCATCACATGAGGTCTTCTATGAGGGGAACATAGGAAGAATTACTGAGACAATGCCTATAGGCATTTTTGTGAAGCCAAGAATTGTCTAGAACATTCACATTGGGGTGAATTTCTCTCCAGATGAGGTTGAGCTCTATACCAGTCTCTTTTGATATGTTTTTTCATGGTCCTACGAGGAAATTCCCTGGAATCGATTCGAGTATAGTGGTGCATGAAATACCGACTTATGCTGACATGAAGCTGTTCGTCAACGAATTTGCCTTATGCACCCTAGAAAGGCAACCACCATAAAGGGAGAGATTGAAAAACTTCTTAAGGATGGATTTATTTATCCTATTCCACTAATAGTTTGGGTGTCCAATATCGTCCCTGTCAATAAGAAGCAAGGTACCATTCGCATTTGTGTTTATTACCGAGATATCAATCGCATTTGCCTGAAGGATAACTATCCCACTCCGTTTATTGACCAGATCATCGATGAATGCACTGGGAGTGAGATATTCTCCTTTATTGATGGTTTTTCTAGCTACAACCAGATTAACATCTTGCCGGCTATTCAATACAAGACTACCTTTATCTATCCATGGGAACCTTTGCTTTAAAAAAATATCCCTTTTAGTCTAAAGAATGTCAGTGCCACCTTTCAACGTGTGATGTCGTATGCTTTTCATGATATTAAGCACATCATACAACCTTACCTGGATAATCTTCCCACTCATTCTACTAAATGCAGGGACCATACTGCGCACCTTCGAGAGGTTTTTCTCCATTGCTGACACTATAAAATTTGTTTGAACTCTCAAAAATGTGTTTTCTGTGTTGAATCCAATAGAATCCTTGGGTTTTTCATATCTGAAGAATGTATTCATATTGATCCCTTGAAAGTTGAGGTTATCATTAATCTACCCCCTCCCTCTTCTTTATTGCAATTGCAGAGTCTACAAGGGAAAGCTAATTTCCTTCGTCGCTTCGTTCCCAACTATGTGGAGCTTGCTAAGGGTTTTACATGATTACTTAACCAAGGGATCCCATTTATGTGGGATGAGGTCGCTCATAGCTCCTTCGATTCTTTAAATAACGTTCTTGTTAATGCCCATTTACTGCACCCCCAAATTATCATCGTGACTATTTCCTATACTTAGCATCTTCCGTCGATACCGATGGTATGGTGCTGGTACAGGATGATGATGATGGTACTGAACATGTCATATATTACCTTTGTCATAACCTTATGGATACAGATACTTGATATGTCCATGTCGAGAAACTGGCTTTAGCTGCGGTGCATGTTTTTGAGCGCTTTTGGCATTATATTCTTTTACACACGACCACCATGATCTCTGACTGCATTCCTATGGCTTATATTGTGACTCGTTAGTTGTTGGGGGGGAAATATTCAAAATGGATTGTCATTTTACAAGAGTTTGATTTGGAATTCACCACTGCCAAATTGAAAAAATCATTGGTTTTCGTAGAATTAATATGCTTCCTTCCCTCTTCTTCTACCCCGTCTGATTTCAATGAACATATCATAAAAGAGACTCTCTTTCTTATCAGCATTGTCGATCCATGGTAAGATGATATCATCGTGTATCTCCAAACCCAAGCTTTTCGATTTGAGTTGGGAAAGTTTGATCGTGAATGTATTTGACATCATTCTCAACCATATCGTATCATTGGGGATACTTTATACTGCATCGGTGTAGATTCGATTCTTCGTCAGTGTCTGAATTTCGAAGAGGCTGAGAGAGTGCTCAACGACTGCCACTCTGAGGCCTGTGGGGATCATATGTCTGGTTTTTTCTGGCCTTCTATTTTCAAGGATTGCATGCTTGCCATCTGTAAATTCCATGCTTTCCAAATTTACCAATGGAAGATGCGTGCCCTTCCCGCACCCCTACACCCAGTTGTTACTGTTGACCCATTCGTTAAATGGGGAATTGACTTAATGAAATTTAACCCTCACTCGGCTGGGGGCATGCTTATATTATCGTCGTTGTTGATTATTTCACCAAATGGGCCGAGGCAATGCCTACATATGCAGTTGACGGTAAAACTATGACTCAATTTCTCTTCAATCATATTATCACTCGATTCAGATTCCATCAAGCCATTGTCACCGACCATGGCTCTCATTTTCGCCATTATATGATGGATGAGTTGACATCTTAGTTGGGCTTGCGTCACAATAGCTCAACTCTGTACTACCCTCAGGCGATGGCCAATTTGAAGAAGTTAATAAAGTCTTGGTTATTATGCTTCAACGTACTATTGGGATGCACAAGTCAAATTGGCATCTCATGCTTTTCTTAGCTCTCTAGGCCTACCAGATTATGCACAAGTCACTCCCTCCTTAGCACAACTATAACTCATTAACAATACCTGTCACACACTCTTATTCACACATCTCCATGCATTTGAAAGTAGTGCTCCCTTTTTATTCCCTGGCACTCCATAACACTCCTTGGAATGCATTGGCACACCCTAGCACTTAACACATCTTGGCATGTTTCCCTGGACTCTAGCATTCCTTAGCACTGCTTAACATACTTTGTCACTCCCTCCTTAGCACACCTAGAAGTAATCGACACTTCCTATGACAATATCTTAATCATTCATTTGCATGCATTGTTTTCACCTAGTGCTCCCTTGTGTGTTCTTAGGACTCCCTAACACTTCCTAGGATGTGTTGGCACACCCTGGCACTTGGTACATCTTGGGAACATGTCACTTTGGCACACTATCATGACTTAGCACTTTCTAACATACAATGTCACTCCCTCCTTAACATGCATGGAACTTGCTGACACTCCCTATCACACACTCTTATTCATTCATTTCCATGCATTTTGACATAGTGCTCCCTTTTGTTTCCCTGGAACTTGCTAACACTCAACAAAAATTGGCACTTGGCACATCTTGGTATGCTTCCCTAACACTCTAACATGCCTTGGAACTATCTAGCATATCTTGTTACTTCCTCCTTAGAAAACCTGGAACTCCATAGCATGCCTATAACTGCCTGGCACGTATTGGAGCTTGCAAATTGGTGGCACTTCACAATTATTGGCATGCGTTTGGATGCCTTGGAATGCCTTGGCATGATTTAAGATAAAATTTATTTGAGATCAATTATCATAATTAAGAGAGAAGTGATAAAGGATGATTTGGTACTTAAGACACACTAGCACTTGGCCCTTGGCATGTATTGGCACTAGTGTTGGTATGCTTAGCATGCCCCTCTTGAAAAGGTAAGGTACTAAATTATTAAACCTCATATGTGTTCATTTATTTTCATTTTAACTTGGTGTTACCTTTTGTCGTCTGGCACTCCTTGACACGTGTTAGCATACCCTAACACCTGGAACATATTTTCATGCTTTAACACGTGGCATGTCTTGGCATGCATTGGCATGCCTTGGCACTATTGGCACATGTTAGCACACCATGAAACTTCTTAACATGCTCTAGAATTCCCTAGCAAGCCTCGTCACTCCCCCCTTAGCATGCCTGACACTCACTGAAACTCCCTGAAACACCCTCTTATTCATTCATTTCCATTCATTTTGAATTGATGATTTATGTTTGATGGTATGCATTTCTAGAAAGAGTTCCTTTAAGAGAATAAAAAAATGATCACACCATTACTGACATAAGGAATTACGAGATTCTACTTGAATGACATTAGGAAACTACACAAGAGATTTTAAGAATGGAATTTTTAGGGTTTTTTTAATGATGTGGGAATGGTAAGAAGTGAGTGGTAAATATTGTGATTTTCTTTCTCATTAAAGTGCTTATCCTTATGAGAGAATCGTCTTGAGAAAATGACACCCTCGTCATGCATACCTTCCAACTCATAATCTTCCCAAAAATAAAGTCCAACTTGGATAGTGAGGGAAGGCATGTTGGTTTATGGTGTGATGAGTGACTGGGTGAGAGTGTTAATGTACTATGAGAGGGACTAAACCATTTAATTTGTGTCCTTTATGGATGACATGATGTAGGTGTGTCATGGAACCACATGGCCACTGGAAATATTGTGTAGGATATAGCCCAACATAATCAATGTCTTGAGATAAATATGTGGAGAGGGATCAAAATAAATTATATTGATGAGTCCACCAAAAAATATTTACTAGAGAGTAAAACCATGGTGATCAATGCCACACATGGAGTCTTTTGAGCTAGGCATTTTTTTTCTAAAAATTTGTTTGGAGTGTCACTGAATTGGTGGAATTCTCAAATTCATGATGTTGTAAATTATGTAGGAACATGATTGATTTTTTTATAGAGGCTAAGGTTTGCAAGGAGAATAAAGGGTTTTTAGGGTCTTAGTGGAAAATAAGCATCAATTTCTAGCTCTTTGATATACTAAAGAGTATGAATTATATGAGTAGTTGACATTGAATCCACCTTGAGATGGAGGTTGTTATGTGTTAGAGAAATTAAAAAGACGACAGTTAAACAATTTCTCTTGTCATGACATTATCTTGTGATTTTTGGTATTATTATTTGTTCTTTCAATTTATATTTTCTTATCATCAAGAGTAATGCCAATGAACAAATAGGAGAAGGTGCAAGATGTAGGCACATGTCAGGGAAAAACCCCACTCTTTGGGGAAAACCCAACCAAAATTCTTTCTTTAGTAGATTTAAGATGAGACGACCAAGACCTTTAGACTATAGACATCCTACATCAATTCATCCCTTCACTATGTTAGCATCGAGATCTCCATGACATCGAGATATCATTTTCTTGCACCTAAATTTGACAATCAACTTATAAAGAACATTAAAATCCATTCCACACCTTCCCCCAACTCTATATTTGATAGTGCATCTTAACTTTCAAGCAAGATAAACTCAAACCATGGGAAAAGAGAGATGTTTATTTACAATTGATTCAATTTCCCAAAAACCGTTTTCAGTGAGTAAGTCCTTCCACTAATTGAGGTACTATATCACTTGGTTTGGACTGTAAAGATTTTGTCAAGTCTGCATTTGAATAGGCTTGCCTTCTTCATGAAGTACAGATAACTCAATCTAGACTGGACAATGGCCACCCATTTTTTCTTTAAGCATGAAACTTTAAATGCATCATGAATTAGAATTCTCTCTAATAGATTCAAGGTGAAAGCATCTCAGATAATATTCTTATGAATTTTATATAATCCATAGAACTTTGGTGCCAATTTATTCTTTCACTAAAGGAATCCATTGAGTTTGTTAAGGTCAATTTCAAGGAAGCATAAAATGTATTTTTCTAGGGGTTGAGTGACGTGTTCGATTCATATTTCCTAGAGGTTCCTACATGATAAATAATTTATGAATATATAAGAGGCATCTAGTAAAGTATGGAATGATGGAAGTTTTGTGGTAGTCTTGGCATTTAAGAATAAAATTGATATTAAATTGAGTATAAAAAATGCCTCTATGTGTGTACTAAAAATTAGTTAATGGAAGGTGTTGGAGTTTCATTCCTATCCTAGATAGTTCTCAACGATAAAATGATTTTAAACTTAATAAATATTCTAGATTTTTACAACTTGTTTTGAACATCATTTGTAGTTTTCTTACACAAGTGGCATTTTATAACATGAAAAAGAAATGTTTCATTCAAAAGATTCATTTCTTCCATAACCATTTCCTCCCCCAAAATTAGGGTTTCCTCTCTCCTTTTCCTCAAAAAAATACAATCTCAAACCTTCGTTCTAACAAAGACAAACAAATTGTGTGCATAATTATTAGTCTCTAGCTCTACCTTTCTCTCCCTCTCACTCGCTCCCTTTCTTTCCTTCTCCCTACCTCCCTCTCCATAACTCCCTCCACTTCTCCCTCTCTATCCTCAATGGACAAACAAAAAATCCAAACCCAAAGAATTGTATATCCAAGTATTTATGGCTTTCCATCCAACTGCTAAATCCTCAAAACTTCCATTAGCATCCAAGGAATTGAAACTCCACCCCTTTAGTATTCTAGACAACTGGTAATATAAACACCATATCCTGACAATTTTCACCAATGACTTGGAGGATGTTTTGCAGAGAAGATTTGAACCATATAGCTTTTCCTCGATGCCCAAAAACTCCAATCCAGAATCCTTTTATAACCTAATATGTCATGGCCTCTAGATGGATAGTCCTACATAGAAAACGGAAGCTCATAGTTTTTAGCAATGTGCCCATACCTATGGCCCCGCCTACCGCTAAAGGTATTCCTTCATAATCCAATATTTGAATACACTCCACCACAATCCTGATATCCACGCCTTCTATAAGCCCTTCTCCGAGGTCCACATTAACCAAAATATGGGTGTATGTCTTAATCCCCATCTCTAAATATGCAGATTCATGTGCTTGATAATATCCCAATGAGTTACCTATATCTTCGAAAATTAGGGCATCCCAATAGTGAGGAGGGAGACTTGGAAGATGAACCTAGATTGGTGCCATATCTATTCTCTCCTAATTTGCATCATAGAGGGGCATCTAGAAATTGAAAAGGATAGGAGATGAATCAATTTTCTAAACCATTTGTTGTACCTTCTGGGTGTCTGCTACATCTTTGAAGCACAAATGACTCCAACCTTGGGCTAACGACGAAAAATTTGGAGGACATCTGACAATAGGCAGGATTTCCTTGTCAGCCCACACTTTTAGGGTTGAGGAACTAAATTTTGAACCCCTTACTTGCCCCACCAAGGATTTTTGGGACATTTCCTCAGTCTTTTGAATGGTAACATTGACTCCCAAAACTAGAGAAAGGAGGATTATGTTCTTCTTCTTGACATTACAATGGATTTTCCTCTTCCTTGCTTTCTTAGACTCCTTTTGAATCATAACTCCTTATTCACAAGAGTGTTTCTCCATGAAAACCCCAAGACCATTCATGATGTTAGTTTGACCTTCTTCTGTCGCTGAGGCAAGACTCTCCTTCACTAGTTCGCCAAAGGAGGGCGAGGTTGATGGAACTTGAGATGAAGGATATACTGGAAAACAATACAGAGAGGTTTTCGAGAGTGAAGAACCCCCACTATGCTCAAAAAATTCTGAAAAATCTAAGGAAGCAGTAACACATAGTATGTCTTCCTCTAATATCTGGGACAATAGGGAAACTAAAATTAGAGCCAAAGACCCCAAGAAAAGTTTTTCAGCCCATGAAAAACATCCTCAGGCAATGGGTAGCCGAAACTAAAGGAATTTAATAGTGCATGGCTGAAGCAGGGGTTAGGGCCTTCGAACCGCTAGATAGTTTCCTATTGAATTCTTAACTTTGTTTTCTAGAGATCTGGTAGGCCTAGAAACCGTGGTATGGTGACCTTCTAAGTTGAATTTGAAATGTGAATGGATAAATCCTTGGGGACTAGAACAAATTTGTTGAAAACCCCCCTCCTCTAGTTCGTAATCCATCAAATCTTCCTCCTCCATGTGGGTCCAATAGTAAGCAATTGACATCTCATCTAAAAATCATATTTGATGAGTACTTGCGTGTCTTTAAAGGGTTTATCATGATGACCATCTCTGTACAAAATGTATATAATGTGATAAAAAACTCATGGTTACCATTTAATCTTATTTTTCATTTTTACAAGGATATGAGAGCCTAACATTGTCCAAAGCTTGTTCACTCTTTGTCAAAACTACGCCCTACTCTAGCCTGAAACTCCAAAAACCTTTCTCCGCCTGCAATTTTTCTGTTGGTCTCTAGGGTTTCTCTAGTGTTGAATTCTTCTCCTATGGTAAAGATGTTGTAAGGTCCTCTTTAAAATGTTGAGTCTGTCAAAATAAAATAAAAAATAAAAACATAAAATTAATAATTAAACCAATCTAGATCTATCTTAACTCTAGATCTACCAAGGGCCGAGAGAGAGAAATAAAATCTCTTAAGGTGCAAACCTTTTTAGATTTGATCTCTCTAAACACTTGATAGATCCAAAGCTAATATGAATCTAGATTAATCATATACAATGAAAAAAATAAAATAACATAAATAAATAAAAAATAATTTGCAAACTCAACATAGTTTCCACCTTTATTTTGAAAAACATTAAAATATTTAGAATATTTGAATAACTTAAAAAAAAATTAAAATATACATTATATTGGAAATATATATATATTTTAAAAGTTTTTGACCCTTCCCATTAAAATTCTTTTACTCATCCGAAAATCATTTTCCCACTCCATTTAAATTTTAAGAGGGTACTGTCATGGAGAATTGGTGGGCAAACAAAACACATACAACATTCAATTACCAAAACAATAGACTAGAGCTAGAGGAGGGGAGCCTTAATACCCTCTCATCGATACAGAGTGCATTGAGGAGTTCAGCTCGAGCAAAGATGAAGAATCAATTATTCAGTTTCAAGAAGAAGAAGGCACCCCCTCCTCCTCCAATATCTGTTGAGAGGCCTATGACAAGGTAAGGGTTTAAGAAATTATTCCTATATGATGTAGCTGCCATGCCATGGAAATTAGAAATCAGACCATCATTGTGCACTGTCGCAAGACGTGGAAAACTCAATAAGGAATGTTCATAAATGCTGATGACTCCTGAATTCGAGATTGGGACCCTCTATATTAAATCTTGTTGTATATGGGAATAACAACAAAGTGTCTAGTTCCGGTGCTTATAACTTCTTCCACATCACCATTTGCTTGAGCTCTTAAACCTTCAATTCCACCTTTGATATCCCTGATTTTCTCACAAAATCAGCAACACTCTCAATAGTGGCTACACCCTAGGTCAAGACGAACTGCAAACACTGTAATTATGATCACATGCCTTATCACGCTGATCTTCTCAAATAATTTTTACTGCAAATCTTTCATTCCTCTACTAGAATCAAAGTCTAATTCATCATTCAATCACGTGGAATGTTCGCCGAACATTTTCCTCGGAATTATCACAGTGTTCAAGAGGCTGCAAAGCTCTGAACATGTTGTTGAAATTAAGCTGGAGATAGAGATTCCATGGAAATTATTTCATTATCCCTTAGAATGTGGAGTGGAGAAATATTTGCAGAGGAAAGTTACAGCCCCTAGCAAATCGATCTTGAAACCTATATTCGTAGTTTTCAGGTATTCAGATACCCTAATATTTAAGATAATTACAGATTTAAGCAGTGCATTTTATGCAAAAGTAATAATCCTAAACTAAGTTTCTCTGTTAATGGCAGCCTCAGATTTTGTTCAGAAGATTCATCAGGAGGTGTTAATCAATAAATCTGCTCTAAAATTCAATAATGGTCATGGAAAACCTAATTCAGAATCAATGCCAGTCACCTTTGGAGGAAATCTAGATGCCAAAGAAAGGAAAAAGTATTTTCATTATTATGAAGCAATGGAATTACCCAGCGGTTTTGTCAATCACCCAGGGGAGGAACATAGTTATTCTGAAAATATTAGATATCCCACTAAAAAATGTTCCATTAAATGTTTCTATATGGGCATTCATTTCCTCATCTAGCAGAATGTTAGTGGGTTTGATGTCTCTGTGATAAATTGCAAGCTTGATTCCGCTGTGCAGATAAATTTTGTTGTTTGGCTTGAGATTCTAGTTAAAAAACTTCTTTTTTGCATCCCAAATTTTTTCTATCCTTATTTATTCTTTACCAAATTTGTCATAGATGATTAGTCACTCTGTGAGGTGATCATTTCTGTTTCAGGTTTCCAATGCATTTTATTCTATTCTTTCCATTTTGTCCTCCATTTATTTCACAATCAGTGCCTTGAGAATTATTTCTGAGTCACTGCCTGTAACAGCCCAAGTTTTCTTCCCATTCTACTAAAGTTTCCATCATCATTCTCCTTGTCCCCACACATCAATTAGAGTTGATCACTAAGCCAGCTAACCATGAAAACATGGGATTGATCTGACATTATCTCAGTGAGTGAAAGCTTGCAACACAATGTGAAGGCTTATTTCAACAATACTAGGTTTTGTTTGGCATCAAAGCTTCCTTGACTATAAATAAAAACATTGCGTGCATCACTTGTGAAGGCTTATTTCAACAATGCTAGGTTTTGTTAACCAATAAAGCTTATTTGGACTCTAAGAATCAAAAGGTGGGTTGCAAGTGCAAAATTATCAATCGAAAATGCCTCGACTCAGGGTAATCACTCAAGAGCATACAAACGCCAACAACATAGACATAGTAATTATTATATATTATACAATGGTAAGGATAGTTACGCTATAAATATCAAAATTTCAATGATATATCATTTATTTTTATATTTATAAGTTTTTAAGGCCCTGACATCCCTCCATGTTTCCTAAAAATTGGTGGGGAGATTTTTCATAGGCCACTCCTGCTTATATCCTCTCCCTTGCCTCCACGTCCAAGGTACTTGGTGGAACATTACAGATAAGCCAGTCCCTTGGCAGTCCCTAGGATGATGTTCCTCTGATGTTCCTTCAGAATTCAATTCTATTTCACTGGGTTCGTTTTATCTAAAGAAGACCAAAAGGCCATGGAGCTATGCAGGGGTTTGGTGGTTATTTTAGCTATATTTGGAGGTTATGATAGAATAGGAAACCCATGCATGTAAGGAAAATCACAACCGAAAATGTGTGCTTCTTCATGTTTATGGACAATGCAACTCTCACAGAGCTTGCTAGGTACTAGATAAAGCTGGATGAGTCTCACAGAATTGGAATTTGGTTCATAGCTTTGGTCAAAGAGTTTCCATACAAGGAATCTATAATGAATGTCCTCATACCCAAATATATTCCCCGTAGGATTTTTCTAAGCTGTGGTTACAAAATTTGGATGGATGCCAAGCTGCAGCTTGTTGTTGATCCCTTGCTAATTTTGAAAAATCTCCCTATAAATCACAATGCTGATATTGCTATGTCCAAGCATGCTTAGAATATTCATACCATTGAGAAATCCAGTTTTATAGTCAGATGGGGAAAATGGAGTAAAGAAGTTGTGAGATATCAAATGGACCATTACTACTCTGATGGTTTGCAGCCTAGGAGCTCTGAAAAGCTTCCCTAGAGCAGTGGTATGAGAGCTCATCATTGTTACTTTTTATCCATGATTTCATAAATGTTACCTATGTAGCATGATTCTTGATCACTGTAATTTATTTTCCACATGTTGTTTTTGATGTGACAGATGTGCCAAATACTGCACTCATATTGAGAAAGCACAACCTTCCAATAAACCTATTTTCCTGCCTTTTGTTCAATGAATTAGAGGTCTTCAATGCTCGGGATCAGTTGGCATTTGCTTATGTTAGATATATGATGAGCCCAAAAGTGATTATTCACATGTTTGATATACATATTTTCAATACAATCACAAATGAATATCGACATTCCCGCAAAATATGTGGGAGCATTTTCAAGAAGCCTGTTGTGAACCAGAAAATTTCTTTGGGACACGATACTACAACTTACAAATCGTATTTGGATAGGATGTGGAATGAAAAATACTTTGTACTTTAACAATTTTAGTGAACTCCGTATCAAATTTTAGCCATGTATACCATTCACCTCTAGTTATCTCCTTTGAAGATGTGAATTCTTCTAGCATATACACCTTCTTTGCTTGGTCAGAAACACACTTCACCCCTTTTATTAAGCCACGAGATTCGAGATTTTTCAATGCTTAGTTAACCTGTGGCTGCTGCAAATTTGTTTCTCTTTTCATATATTTTATCCATACACCCATATTTCCAACATTTTTTATGACTTCATATATGAGCATATCTTCAGATGAGAGGCCCTTAAACCTTACATATTCTTCTTTCGTTTGTTGCTCATAAACTTTGAAATCACCCTGCTTGAAAACCTAGAGTTGATGATTTTGAAGCAGGGCATTAAGTGCCTGAGCTGTAACATTGAGATCAACATCTTTGAGATTTTCCTCCATGATTTTATCTGTCAATCCATCAGAGAAAGTAGTGAAAAAATCCAATATTATATTGATGGTAGTAGCCATTTGTGAAGTCGATGCTGCCATCTCTAAGATCTTCAAAACTATAATGGGCTTCAAACCCTAGAACAATATGTGCATTTGTAGTGTATGATTATTCCGATTACTCCATTTGCAGTATGGGCTTCGAACCCTAGCCACATTATGTGTAGCCCTCAAGCAGAAACAAAAAATGTATGTATATATCTGCATTTTGAACATTTGTGTGGGTATTACTATGTTACGATCACAAAAAACAAAATTATACACAACTGAATTTTGATAATTTGGATACAAAATGTAGAATTGAGTGGTGCTTGAAGTGTTCTTTGGTGGGGGGAAATTTATAACTAGTGGATTCAGTTTTGAATTGCTTATGAACAGTCCTCAATTATTTATCAATTATTTTTGTCTCAAGAATATCAATGTCATTTTACAACATATATTATTTTCATTTACTCATGCAACCTGCTATGCATATGGTTTCCATGTTTCATTTTCTCAGTTGTCACTGTAGAGGCAACCGTGCCTCCTTTTTTCAAGCATATATAGATATAAATTTTTTCCCTTTGTTTAAAAAAGGGGCAGGTAGGTGTCATTTATTCAACTCTTTATCATCACTACTCACAAGTTAATTCAATGATATCAAACAACCCATAGATTTAATGTCTTAGCTTCCTATTATTTATCATAGCCCAGATTCTCATGGTTTGCTTTTAGAGCCAAACAATTTGCAAAGATTCATATTTTGGTGATCATCATGAAACCTTCTTTAGAGATTCTACTGTGCTCTTTTGGTTTTGAGTTTGCATTCTTGAATTTGAGTGTGCTTTGAATTTTTTTTAACTATTCCTTCACATGAATTGTATTCAATTTCTGATTGTCTGTCCAAAGACAGAAGAGCTCTAGATAAAAACTTGTTGAGGTATGGTGTATTTGGTGCTTCTTTTTGACTTATAATCCAAGGGAATTAATGCGATAATCCATTGTATCTAGGAACATGGATCTGTGCTTCTGTCACCAATGAGTGTTTCAACTTACTGTTATTATTTTTGGCACTATGAAGAAACTTTTTTAGTTGCTTACTGAGATTGCTTATGCTTGGCATGTGATACTGATTTGTTTGTCCATTTTTTTTTGGGCCAGGATTATTTGGAAAATGCATCAACTGTTGACATCGGATATACTGTACTTTTAGAACACATGCTTGTGGAGAGGGACTGAAGGTATGTTTTTTTCTCCTAATTATTGTTTTAGTTTGATTCATATCCTTACCACAAGAATAAAATATGTGCTATTTGAATGAATAGTTGTTTGTGTTTGTACCGAAAGATGTGAGATGCTCTACATCCTGCTTGGGGTGGGTGGGTCCGTCAATATTTTATTTGCATGCAATGACATTTAATCTATACTATGTGTTAGGTGCATTGAATATAATATCCCAAATCCATCTAGTTCCAGTTTCAATAGAGTCAATATTGCATATCTTGAGTTCAGAGAAATGAATGATGTATTGAATATTGAAATTTGAGGTATTCAACCTTGAGCTTTGGAAAATTGATGTTCATATCAAACACAATTTTAGAAGTGTCTATGCTAGTGTATATTGATTTCCATTTGATATTAGTGCGAGTAATCTCATTTTTTATGGAGGTGACTTTGTTTAGTTTGGAGGCTTTACAGGTTTTTGTCATTTGGGTCAGAAATGCAAGTGTGCATTTTGATATGCAGTTTCATCTTTGATGTTATTTATCTATGGAAAGCATAAATAATTAATGGAGTTAATGCATGCCATTGGGTTCTTAGTCCATTTCTAATTTTTACACTGTTGTGGATGTTCCACCGGATCTTCATAATTTTTTTTATAATATTAAACAGTCTTTTACTATGTAGTATTCTTCTCAAGATTACAGACTTCATATCATTAGTTTTAACACAAAAATTACTGGGAATCGGCTAAAAGTGAAATGAAAGAGACAAATAATTACACACCAGTTATACATTCAATACAAGATATACCCTAGGAAAACCCAATATAGGACAAACCCAACTAGAGGGAGAGGCCTAAGCTTTGCTCTTTTCTTCTCAGGATGAAAAGTGAATACAAAAAAGGGGTACTCACACTAGCCAAATGTGAATGCTATAGGAATTTCTTCTTCCTTTGTCATGCCTCAGTATCCCATAACTATGAACATAATATTGAAAAATTTCTATGAAATAGATATAAATGCAGAGAAGGATTTTTTATGGGTTGTAGGGTATCAAAAAATATATCTACAACTCATTACATATTCATAGATGACCCTATCCCCTCCGACCCACACCCACAGACCTAGTAAATCACATTGAATTCCAATCACTTCCACCTTACAAGCCCCAACTCTGTAAAAATGGGGGCGAATGTCACTCCAATGCCCCTCTGACCCAGTGAATCACGACGAATGAAATTCAATTCTGCTCTAAAACAAAAAAATCGGGAGGCGAACCCAGGTTTAACGTTTATCGGCCTTTATTTTTTTTGGGCTAAAACTTAATAATTAATTATTTTAAAAATAATTATAGGGCTAACTATACAAAACTATACAAAAGGGGTTTAATATAAAAAATTTGCCCCTCCAAAATCTAAAACCCTTTAAAATTTTCCCTTGGGCTAAAATTCGCCCCTAAAATTTTCCCTGATATGGTCTTCATTCGACTAATACCATTGCACTCTTATCTAACACGAATCTTAAAAAGCAAGGGGAAGTCACTATAGATATTCAAGTCTTTATGAGGTCCCATTTAGGGGAATCATTCTATTTTCATATGAAATCCATGGGTTCTGTCTTTATATTGAATTCATGGATACAAAAAATAGAGGGTTCCCTCCAAGCCATTAGAAAGGAATCTATGCAAGAAGGCAACTCCTTGAGTGTTTCTTTCCCGTGGATTTTGGCATAAGCAAGGATTCTATTGTGCTTTTGGTTTCAAGCCTTCTTGGAGGATCCCTATGCAAAAATATGCCCTCCTCCTCCCAATCCCATCAATTCAAGGATGAGGTGAAGCCTAGGCTTTCTATTCCCTCAAAGATAAAGGGGTCCCTCCATCCTGCCTTCATAGTGGAGAAATCAAAGGACATTCCAGTGTTGGAACTTGAAGTGCTAGATCCACAAGTATATGCCCCCAAATTTTTGTATTGAAGGGATACCACTCTTTGTCATTTTAATGGGCTTTGGCCATCTACACCAATGCTTCATGAGTGGAAAAATAAAACCTAGATTATGAACAATGAGCTCTTCCTCCATTCCAAGTGTTACTTCATTGTATTTTTTAAGGCCATGGTGGATAGAAAAAATGTTTTCAACCTAGGACCTTATTGCTATGGGGGAATGCACCTCTCCTTTCATCCCTATTTCTCAAAGTTTTATCCAAACACCATTATTATTACAGCAGCTCCGGTCTAGGTAAGAGTTCCAAACCTATTTTTCACTTATGGTATCCTAATTTTCTTGCAACTATTAGGAACGCCATGGGTCATTTTATTAAAGTTAATGGATCTAATATTATCATGGGCTCAACATCTTTACCCATATCTGTGTAGTGCTCAACCTAAGTTGTGATTTTCCCAACTAGATGCTCATATAATCGGTCGATATCACTTTTACCAAAATGTTATACATTGAAATCACAACATTTAAATGTAGATCATGCCAACAAATTGTACACCTCCAAGAAACCTATTCATATTCACCAACATCTTCTACATCCAATGGACATAGGAAAAATCCCAAAGGATGGTAAGTAATAAAGTGAAATATATGTGCTCCAACAAAGAAAATGGCTCATCTAAAGGCAAAGAGACCTATGCAAGTTCCCCTTGGTAGTGGTGGGGAGACACACTCAACATTGGTGCCATACAATCTCTTTTGAGGTTTAAATCACCTTCGTGAATCGAAAATGGAAAAGCTTATTCCTAACCACCTTGCGTTCATGATTACCTTTCACAAATCAGTATATCACAATGCCAATAACCCATGTCAATAGAATTGGATGGATCAATATTAGAAAGAAAAATAAACAAAGAAAAAGTGATCCTCATAAGACAAATCACAAAACCTAGTGACCATGTAACTTCTTCAGCTCTCTATAAACAATTCAAGTTGTGTTTCTCTTTGAAATAACTATGTATACAAACACAAAAAGTTATAATGAAATTCAGTAGCACTTCTGTCAAAACAAACCCATATGGTTCCTCAAAAGGAATTCTTGCATAATGACAAAATAAATTTTATCTGGACACCTCATGCAGTTGTCCAGCAAAAATAGAAGATACTGGCATATCTAATGTTTTCTTCCACTTCTAACATCCACATCTACAATGCATATAACCTATAAAACTCTAATATAACTTCATACATTGTGGTGCTCTCTCTAAAAAAGGTTATGAGAAATTCAGTAGCACTTCTGTCAAAACAAACCCATATGGTTCCTCAAAAGGAATTCTTGCATAATGACAAAATAAATTTTATCTGGACACCTCATGCAACTGTCTAGCGAAAATAGAAGATACTGGCATTTGCAATGTTTTCTTCCACTTCTAACATCCACATCTACAATGTATATAACCTAGAAAATTATAATATAACTTCATACATTGTTTGCTCTCTCTTGTGCAGGGAGCTCCATGATTGTTCCAGCTGGCATAAATGCAATCCAAATGAATGCTCAAAGTTTCCTTCCAAGTTCCTTAAGAGCTGCATTGAGTTTTTTGTGTTCAAGCCATGCTACAACAGAACATTTGCATATTTTTTCCCTTATATGGTGATAGTGAAGCATTTTTCCCAAAGAGATTAGATGATGAGTTAACCTTAGATTGCACTGGTATAAAGGAAAATCCTATTGTAATAGAAGATGAGCAGGATGAGGATCATATCTCTGTTATGCCAACGCATGTTGAATCATGCTTCCATTCATCCACCATAGAGAAAAAGTATAGAAATTATGTCCTGAAGAAAAATAACTATGTATACAAACACAAAAATTTATAATGAAATTCAGTAGCACTTATGTCAAAACAAATCCATATGGTTCCTCAAAAGGAATTCTTGCATAGTGACAAAATAAATTTTATCTGGACACCTCATGCAGTTATCCAACGAAAATATAAGATACTGGCATATCCAATGTTCTCTTCCACTTCTAACATCCACATATACAATGCATATAACATATAAAACTCTAATATAATTTCATACATTGTGGTGCTCTCTCTAAAAAAGGTTCTGAGAAATTCAGTAGCGCTTCTGTCAAAACAAACTCATATGGTTCCTCAAAAGGAATTCTTGCATAATGACAAAATAATTTTTATCTTGACACCTCATGTAGCATTCCAACGAAAATAGAAGATACTTGCACATGTAATGTTTTCTTCCACTTCTAACATCCACATCTACAATGCATATAACCTATAAAAATTCTAATATAACTTCATACATTTTTTTCTCTCTCTTGTGCAGGGAGCTCCATGATTGTTCCAGCATGCATAAATGCAAACCAAATGAATGCTCAAAGTTTCCTTCCATTTTCCTTAAGAGCTGCATTGAGTTTTGTGTTCAAGCCATGCTACAATAGAACAGTTGCATTTTTTTCCCGTATATGGTGATAGTGTATCATTTTTCCCAAAGAGATTAGATGATGAGTTAACCTTAGATTGCATTGGTATAAAGGAAAATCCTATTGTAATAAAAGATGAGCAGGATGGGGATCTTATCTCTGTTACGCCAACACATGTTGAATCATGCTTCAATTAATCCACCATAGAGAAAAAGTACAGAAATTATGTCCGGAAGAAAAATAACTATGTATACAAACACAGAAAGTTACAATGAAATTTAGTAGCACTTCTTTCAAAATAAACCCATATGGCTCCTCAAAAGGAATTTTTGCATAGTGAAAAAATAAATTTTATCTGGACACCCCATGCAGCTGTCCAGCGAAAATAAAAGATACTGGCATATGCAATGTTCTCTTCCATTTCTAACATCCACATCTACAATGCATATAACCTAGAAAATTCTAATATAAATTCATATATTGTTTGCTCTCTCTTGTGCAGGGAACTCCGTGATTGTTCCAGCAGGCATAAATGCAAACCAAATGAATGCTCAAAGTTGCCTTCCAAGTTCCTTAAGAGCTGCATTGCGTTTTTCGTGTTCAATCCATGCTACAGTAGAACAATTGCATATTTTTTCCCTTATATGGTGATAGTGCAAAATTTTTCCCAAAGAGATTAGATGATGAGTTAACCTTATATTGCATTGGTATAAAGGAAAATCCTATTGTAATAGAAGATGAGCAAGATGAGGATCATATCTCTGTTATGCCAATGCATGTTGAATCATGCTTTGATTCATCCACCATGGAGAAAAAGTACAGAAATTATGTCCGGAAGAAAAATAACTATGTATACAAACGCAGAAAGTTACAATGAAATTCAGTAGCACTTCTGTCAAAACAAACCCATATGGTTCCTCAAAAGGAATTCTTGCATGGTGAAAAAATAAATTTTATCTGGACACCTCATGCAGCTGCCCAGCGAAAATAGAATATACTGGCATATGCAATGTTTTCTTCCACTTATAACATCCACATCTACAATGTATATAACCTAGAAAATTATAATATAACTTCATACATTGTTTGCTCTCTCTTGTGCAGGGAGCTCCATGATTGTTCCAGCAGGCATAAATGCAAACCAAATGAATGCTCAAATTTGCCTTCCAAGTTCCTTCAGAGTTGCATTGAGTTTTTTGTGTTCAAGCCATGCTACAACAGAACAGTTGCATATTTTTTCCCTTATATGGTGATAGTGTAGCATTTTTCCCAAAGAGATTAGATGATGAGTTAACCTTAGATTGCATTGGTATAAAGGAAAATCCTATTGGAATAAAAGATGAGCAGGATGAGGATATTATCTCTGTTATGCCAACTCATGTTGAATCATGCTTCCATTCATCCACAATGGAGAAAAAGTACATAAATTATGTCCAAGAGAAAAATAATTATGTATACAAACGCAGAAAGTTACAATGAAATTCAGTAGCACTTCTGTCAAAACAAACCCATATGGTTCCTCAAAAGGAATTCTTGCATAATGAAAAAATAAATTTTATCTAGATACCTCATGCAACTATCCAGCGAAAATAGAAGATACTGGCATATGCAATGTTAACATTGAGCAACATGATATAAGTGTATTGGATTTCCCTTTTACATGTTATACAATGGATCTTTGGCAGTCAGGAAACAAGGTCATAAGTAATAGCTTGGGTGGGTTGTTGCAAACTGAGAAATTTGAAACTTTCTTGTAATTCACATTGATCATAAGACAGCTGATAGTGAAGTCATTTTATTATGTTAGACAAGATCTTCATATTTACATTTGGATTTCAAAAAACCAGATCTGGATATTGTTGATATTGGAGAGGTTAGTTCAGGAAGCAGGTCAAGCATTGAAGATTTTCCCAGTTTTCAAATTTTAGGCAGTCCATCCTTCCAAATATTCGATCGTAATTTAAAACAGATTGCAATCTCCATTAAACATGATGTAATTGATCTAACTGAGTGCACCTCTTCTATTTATTTTAAACTACTTTCTCGATGAAGTGACTCTGAAAAAGAGTGGGCATTTTTGTTTTGGAGTAGTACAGAATCCAGATTGCTTGGTTGGTTTGTTTCTTCGGGAGAGTATGCAGTAGCAGGGCATCCAGGTGTTGTTGGTAATGGCGGTTTCTAAGTATTCTGTAAAATATTTGGTTTTTCAGAATATTCAACCAAAACTCTCATTTGTGACGTGTGAGGAAGCCTTTCACATGTCATGTTGTAGTCCTAAAATAAAATCAGTGCTTGTTAAAGATCAATGTCATGCCAATATTGCAAAAAGAAAGAGGAAGAGAAGAGAATATAAGCACCTTATTATAAGCAAAAGTTCTCAATGTATGCTTGATGAAAGTGTTTCAAAATCAGAAAAAATTTGCTGAAGATAAAGCTGATTTTTTCTGGGATGTGCTGGAAGATAACCAACCTTACACAACTCAAGCTTGAATTGGTAAGGCATTTTAGGCAGATGCTTCAGACTAGACTGGAAAGGTTCAAGATCATTTAGGGAGCTTGTTTTTGGGAGAGCCCCTTGAAATGGAGGGTGCACAACAGAAGTTGATGAATTAAGTATGGTCCAATGGTTGACAACCTGTTCTGCCATTTTTTCCTAGCTTAATAGAAAACTGCCTTCAATGTTAGAATTGAGGAAGGATTACCATGTCCACATGATCAGAGGGAAAATAACCTAATTTGTGGCAAAGGGTGTGGTTGTCTAGAATCTTGTCCATTATGATTGTGCAGTACCCCAGGAATTGGCAATAGAGGAAATTTTCTGACATTTGAAGAGAGATTTTTTCTGGGAGAGCCCTTTGAAATGGAGGGTGCACAACAGAAGTTGATGAATTAATTATGGTCCAATGGTTGGCAACCTGCTTTTCCATTTTTTCCTAGCTTAATATAAAACTAACTTTAGTGTCAGAATTGAGGAAGGATTACCATGTCCACATGAGCAGAGGACAATAATCTAATTTGTGGCAAAGGGCGTGGTTGTTTGGAATCTTGTCTAGTCTGATTGTGCAGTAACCCAGGAATTTGCAACATTAGAAATTTTCTGGCATTTGAAAGAAACTGAGATGGCAACACAATTCCTCAAAATTCATATTTCCATATTTGCCAACGGGTGGAATGGAGAAGTTGGGATGGGCGATTTGGGAATTTCGAGGATTAAAATGGGAAGAAAATGAACAAATAAAATGGATTTAGGCTCTCCAACCTGCTCGAGAGTTAATAGAGAATGTAGGGGCCCAAAATGAGAACTCCCTGATTTTTGGAGCAAGTGGTGTCCGGGACCCTCCCCTAGCGGTTGTTATTTTTCAAAACAGTCGGGGACCCTGAAATGCATGGTAAGACGACCGTGGAAAAATTTTCCTTCATAAAAGTAATACTTGAAATGTGGAAATCCATTCACGGCTTCCACACCCATCTGAAAACAAGTGATGGGGACCTAAATATACCTCCGTTTCGACACTCGTTTACTTTGTTATGGTCACATTATCACTGGCATAATTAAAACATAATCACCCACTATCAAATGACAAGAGGGCACCATATGATCAGGAGGTTTGAACGAGATTACCACGGTTAATGATGATGTTGTTTTTTAATCACGTTTACGAGGCCAAGCCAAGTAGCCTATGGGACCCACAAGTATAGCTCAAAACACAACACCTATTTTTACTTTTATTTTTAATCTTGGAATTTTTACTTTATGAGGGAATATACAATTCTTATTATTATTATTTTTAATAAATTATTCAAATTGTTCACTTTTAGTGTCTCAATATAATTGATCTAGATATGTATGTATGTAATCTTAAAATTTGATCCAGATATATATGTATGTAATCTTAAAATTCCATGATTTAATGTTATTTTTTCTGAATCACATGAGTGTAATAATTACACATTTTGTGTGTCTATGTATTTTTAGGTATCATTCATTTTCTGGTTTTACATCTAAATTGATATAAACTAGTTTTTATCTAAATGATTAATATTTTAATTTTTTTATTTTCTTTTCATTCTTGTGTAGGTCTTTTGTGTATGGTCTTTTGGTAATCAATATATTTGTAATAATTAATATATTTGCAATAATTATCCCTGCTTCTTAACCCATATTTATATTTACGAACACTAAAAAAAAAGGTATGGTAAATAAATAAAAATATAAATAAAACAGAAGTATGGTAAATAAATATAAATATAAATAAACTAGAGATATGGTAAATAAATAAAACCTCTTTTTATATTTACTCCATAAACCTCCTTATATTTAGGAAAACTCTAAAAGGAAGTTTTATTAGGTGAAGCCTATGGGCCAAATACCATGGAACAAATTATTACTAATACCATGGGAAAACTACCATATTTATTAAAGATGTATGGTAAATAAATAAACACTAGCAATTGCACCAGAGGTTGCAAAGGAAACGCCCTAAGGCATAAGGCGGCATGAATTCGAGAAGCATTGTGACATAATTTTTTTTTATTGAAGATACAAATTAGTAAACAAAATGTCATTCAAGATATAATAAATCACTTACATTATGCCAAAATAATAGATTCTATAACTTTTCCAACATATATTTCCTCTTAATCTTATAAATTGACCAACTCAAAACTATCCAACAAAAACTAATTTAAAAAAAAACAATAACAATGAACTACCCCCAAGGCCCAGTGAAGTAATACAATGTGTAGAATGTGCATTTGAAACAAGACTGAGGGTGGTCAACTTGTAATCATAATGTACCCTTTATACAATGATGCTTGGTACAATTTCCAAATGCACATCAATACCTATCCAAGAACTCATATTGAGTAAAATTAGACCATTTCAACCAAAGTGGATGATGCAATCTGGTGCCTCAACTGTACTTTATGTGTGTCATGTGAATATGAGGAGAATATGATGAACAAACTATTAATGTAATTCATTATCAACTCAATAATATTAATAAGAGGTAAGAGGTTGTTTTCCCACTTGTAATTACTCTCGTGAATAGTGCAGTATGCCCTGTTTTGATGGTCTAGATGAGAGTTCATATTGTTTACTTTTCTTCGTTCAATTATGAATATCTATGTGCTCTTAGACATATTTACAAAGGACTAACTAGAAGGCCACCATGAAGCAACTGAAGGTGCCAACAAACTTTGGCATCTAATAACAAATACTCATCAATTTCCATTTGTCGTTCCTTACTAATTGCAGAGTACATAGCAAGTGAATCGTTCCGATCTTACACAAATGCTTCTTATCCCATAACCTTGTCCTAACAACTACACCATCACCTGAAATTTTCCAAAAAATAGAGAAAAAATAGTAAATCAAATCAGAGGGCTCTTCGAGAAGAGAGAATAATATCAGGGAAAAAAACGCATACAAACTTATTAAATAAGCGCCATTATTTTGACTTGAACCACTGGCTTCACACATAATGCTGAAAAAGTCAACATATGCACCAGTGCTAAAGTATGTAAATGGTTGACTTCTTGAGAGACTCGTGCTAAAGTAAGAAAGCGATCAATGTTTGGAGGAGCTATCACCTACTAATTAGGGAGGACTAGGAGAAACTGCTGGCCTCTAAAACTGTATTACCAGTAGGTGAATATCTCCTACCATTTGAAGATAAAGTGAATAATCCCCCGATGGAGAACTTTAGATAAATTGGGAGATCCAATCTTGTGCATATAGGTTGCTCTTTATAGAGACCTGGATCAGTGGGAAGGACAGTGTCTTATGTGATTGTAAAAAGGGCCTGGACAGAGACACTATTGCAAGGGTCTCATGGGTGGAGGTAAGGGGTGTCCTCGAGATATCATGAATCTGCATACTAAGGTGGCACTACTCTCTGCTTGTAACTTATTGCTTCTGTGTGTGAGCTCCACAAAGGAGGGAGGTGACCATCCTGTTGTGTGGGTTGATGGGAGTTATTCTAAGGCTCCTCCATTTGAGTCTCTTGTGGGTGGAAAAGCTGACAAGTCAGAATTGTGCCCTGACTGGGTGAATTTACAACATCAAAGCTTGTTTATTCAACATAATAGAAAATCTATTGTTTCAAGTGATACTATTGTTAAAGTAATATAAGGAAGCCTCTATTGCCTGCATATTAGTTAAAACCTTTGTACAATGCAAAACTTTGTAGTGATATATTTTTCTAATATTTGAAGTGTTTTCTTCCACTTCTAACATCCACATCTACAACACATATAACCTATAAAATTATAATATAACTTCATACATTGTGGTGCTCTCTCTAAAAAAGGTTCTGAGAAATCCCTAAGCTCGGAAACATTTCCTTCATTGAAAACTATCAAGTCTCTGCATCTGAAATAATCTGAACATGAATAGTTTTCCTTCCCATAAAACATATCAAACCCCATTTTTTTTACCATATTCTTTATCTCATGGATCTATTTGCAGAGCAGCAGGGAGTTCTAATAATGCTGTAGAATCTAGATTTGCATGACAATATTTTTGCTAGAGTTTTCTCTTCATGGATTTTGTGTAATGGGTCTGTTTAAATTTGAATATTTTGCTGTCTTCATGATCACTCATCAAACTTATCACCACTACTACACATGGGATCATCACCAGGAGCTACATAAACATCATTTGGCTTAGAGTCCGAGGACTCCTCAAACTCCTCTCCAACCTTAATATCATTGCTAGTAGTAGCATTAGCAACAACACTATGCTTAACAGAACTAGAAGAATGCATTTTCCAAACTGCACAAGAACTACTTCCCTCACGAGTCACCATGTGCCATGCTTGGTCTCGGTGATTCACTTTCTTCAACTCCTGGTTCAACTACCATATCATCATTGGAACCAACACCCCCAACTTCACTAGACAACGATTCACCATTTTGTACTAGTGATTCGCCATTTGTACTGGTGATTCGCCATGATTTTACAAGATAATATAATATCGTGAGAGATTTTCCAAAAAAATTATATATACATATTATATTTTTAATAAAATCGCCTTCCATTTTTCCTCTATATCATGGGGATTCACCCATTTATCATACATATAAATTTAGGGGGCTTCTTAAAATTTTCCCTGGACCATATTGGAGCTGAAAGTCTTATCTAGTGTTTGTGTAAGTTGCGAATCTTTAAAAGTGATGGTGGCACCTCATTTGACTCGAAATGCCATGGATATAGTTGATGACCACATGCTCTCTCTATTTATAGTTTTAATTGCCAATACTAATGTGGTCCTAGCTCATCCATTGAATCCTTTTATTGTCATGTTCATTTAATTACCGTTAATTTCAAGCGTGATTACAAAGAACTCATTCAATGTCTTATTGACCCATGATGAGTGTTTTTAATGCATAAAATGCAAGATCATCGATAATTTGAGCCTTGAGCTCAAGATAGACTTTGTCAAACTTGAATCTCACGTTGACACTGGCATTTGAAGCAATGGTTTACAAACACTTCATTTCATGAACTGTCTTGAATATTTTCTTAACTCCCTAGTTGCTTATATTAATCCCAAAAAAGAGACAACATGCAAAAATAAGCTAGTTAATTAGTTGGGAAAAACAATGTTACCATAAACCTTATGCAGACCAATGTTTATTGGTTTGGAGGGATCCCCTCCCTTAATTATTTCCATGAATTTAATATATATAAAAAAATTTGTGGATAATATAGAGGGGTTCCTATGAAAGGGACCTCATAAATATGTGAAGATCTTCTATGGCTCCCCCTTGTTTGAAGGTTCATGTTATATAGTATCAACATTATAGTAGTTATACAAAGACCATACTAGAGCTGAGAGGCTTGCTTGCCCTAGTGTTTGACAAGTGAAGACTATTCAAAAGCTATGGTGGCACCTCATTTGGCCTGAAATGCCAGATATAGCCAATAATGGTATTCTCTTTGTGGTTACATTTGTAAGTACTAGCCCTAATATGGCCTTGGCTTGGTCATTGACCCCTTTTGCTGTCATGTTCATTTATCTAGGGTTTATTATTGTAGGCATGATGAAAATGACTTCTTAACCCATTGATGTGACCTCTTTTGCTGTCATGTTCATTTATCTAGGGTTTTTTATTGTAGGGATGATGACAATGACTTCTTTACCCATTGATGTGTGTCCTCAGTGTAATAAAAAGCAGGATTGGCTATAAATTGAGCCTTGAGCTCAAGATTGACTTCATCAAACTTGGATCTCATGTTGATGATGTCATATGAAGGCATGGATTTACAAATCCTTGATTTCATGCACTATCTTGAATATTTATTTAAGTCACTTGTTTATAATTTTATATTAATATTGGAAAGAGAAAACATGCAGATCTAAACTAGTTCATTAGTTCCCCAAAAAAATGATATCATAATTCCACAAGAAAAATATTTTTTCAAGCCAAATCGTATGCCAAGTTTTGAGATAGTTGGTGGTTCATTGGTGGTCACCCCTTAAAAGAGTATATTTCTGGGACATTATAAAATCAATAAATTGGCCATAATAGGGACTCGTTCCATCTCCAAGTGGCTTGGGTTTTTGTTAAATACTCATAGGATTTTGCTGAAAGTTTGTGTGAGGAGGTATATAGTTTTTTAGCAAATAGAAACACAAGTCTTCAAGGATAACATAGAATTGAACCATTGACCCATATAATGTCCTAAACTATGGTTATACAATTGTTTCCAAATTTTTCTTTTTACACCATCTAGTGACACCACTTATTATTTCACTTCATAATGGTTACAGTTAAATATTTTAAAAGAAAAGGGATGGGTGTGTTTGGAAATGATGCTAAAAACAAAAATATCCCCATGGAGGTCTGGTGGTATTATTTTCTGACAAATTGACATGGGAATGATGATAATACCTCAACTTTGCCATGTATATACCCATTAAATTGGTGACAAATGAGTGATCAACTGCCCAACCACAGGAATTTTCTGTAAATGCCACCCCAAAACTGGGTTATAAGACCACAGGGATGAAGGATGGTTTTTGGATTTATTTCTCATCCATCCAAACTCACAATACTAAAAATAATAGCCACAACCAAACACCAACAATTATTCCCCTCATTGAAATCTTATTTAGGTATCTCACCCTATCGTTCAAACATTGACAAAACTCTTCCACTTAGAAAAACACAACACAAGGTCATGATATCCATTGAATCCATCCCCTCTAGTTCCACAATGTTGGCATAAATAATTTGAGCTACTGGTTGCTCTTTAGGTATCCTTGATATTCATATACCTTGGCTCATTACAATTATGACTCAGACAAGTGGATAATGTTATTTCAAAGATACCTTATCTCATTTCTAGTTAATATTGATTTAAACAAGTGAGTAATGAGATTCCATGTTTCTTACTATACAAATATCTCTTCAAACACAATGCCTTCCACTTCTGCCACAAACCCTCTAGCTTGGCACATAATCACACATATTTCAAGATCACTGGCTTCTTGGGTTGGTTATATGGAATTTAATCTATGGAGCCATGTGTTATCTCAACATGAGGAAGAATGTAAGAAGGATAAGGAAATAACTTCTCCAAGAAAAACTAACTTATGTCTCCCATGCATGAGGATCATGTGTCTTCCATATAAAATTTTAAGTTTGGACTTGGAACATATGATCAACAGGGTAGGTGAAAGAGCTTTTAATATAGCATGGTTAAAATATTGAACCTCTGCAAGCAACACATCGAAGCAATGATATATTGGGTTATAAGAGGCACCACAACCCTTAATAAGAATTCCCATGTGACATTGTGAGATGGGGTTTCAAGATAACTCACCCTAGATTTGTAGGCAACTCCCTTATGCCAACTCCATGTAAAGGGCCATATTTTCCATACAAAGAGACATTCCCCAGACCAAATCCATCTCTTTTACCCAGCTTTCTATCCAGAGCTTGAGATTTTAGGATAGCTTCCCTTTTGAATTTAGAGGAATACCCTTTGTTTGACAGTGGGCATTCGATACGTTGAGGCTTACCCTGTACTGGGCTCTAGAGCTTTGTATTTATTCTTCTTAGCATTGTGATAGCCATGCTTAGATATTTTTAAGTAGGACCAATTTTAGATTTTATAGGGGTGGCCTTTGAAATCCAACTTTGTACTGCCACTTATGAATTGAGCTGTCTTGTTGATGTAATTTTGGTCATTTTTTGGACATTAAGTAACCTATATTACCTTCCTAAGGACTCACTTTACTCTTCCATTCTTGGATTCAACTCCTGTGTTGCTCCTCAAGCAATATTTTTGGAGGTTATTATATTATTTATTATACTTTGGTTTTATAACAATTAAGCATAACATAAAAACCTAGCTTGTCTGCCATTTGGACTCATGACCATTCAATAGCGGGGCCTTTTCCTTGGGCTTCGAGCTAACAAAATTTGCAAAGCATGTCACATTCTACAATATGGGGTCATTACAATTCAACCCTCTTGGATTGACATAATTCTCATAAACCACTACATTGCAAATAATACATGATTTAGTCTTTTATAATCCAGGGGTTAAAACTGGAATCTTAAATTCTCCAGGTCATAAATTCACTTACAAACACTGATGGGGGTCATTTTCTGTCTGGACTGTTGGAAAGATATTGAAAAAGAAAAATTTACATTGCTGTTGGTCATTTTTATTTGTGATTTATTATCAACTCTTTTGCTTCATTATAATTAAGTCCATTTTCTACTGGCACATAATTTAACACATTGTTTTTTTCCAATGTTTTGTAGTCTTAAAGTGAACTAACTACTGTATTATTTTTTGGTGTTCACTGCTGAAAATAAATACTATTACTGTTATAAGTTTCAATTTTTTTTATTTGTTGGTTGCTGTCATGTTTTGAGTGTGAACTTGTGAAATTACAAATCATAACTTTATATGGATATATATATATATATATATATATATATATATATATATATATATATATATATATATATATATAATATATAATATATATATATATATATATATATATATATATATATATATATATATATATATATATATATATATATATTATTTTTTTCTTGTGGTTCCTTGGAGACCCATGTTACATTTACACAAAAGTTTAGTTATCATTCAGAAATCTAAAATTTCGAATTTCTAATTTGAATATTTACGTGATAAAGGAAAGACAAAGGTCCCAATTATAAAAATTCACCCAAAAACAATAGCATTGAGATTTTTCTTTCATTCAACCTATAACATATTGCATCTCTCTTCATCAATTCTCTTCTTCCATATGCTATCCACTTATGACATTTTCTTTACAATATTTGGTGCATTTGCGAGTTATAGGTCATTTGTAGGCTATAAATGTCTTCAGAGTTTGAATTCTAATTGAGTATTCAACTAAACATATTGAGTCTCTTATAAGCAACTATTTTTCCCTCCACCCACTTTTCATAACTTACATAACCATTAGGTAGAGACCTGCAAATTTGATGATGTTTTGTTTGTTTAGAAAAAGATTGTCGAGACTTTAATTTATTGAAAATTGTAGAATTTACAATCTATAAAGTTTCAAGATATAATTTTTAAAAGTATAATTCTTTAAAGGGTGCTGGCTCAATTGAAGAGCACTTGCTTTACAAGTAGGAGGTTGGTGGTTCGATTCCATCGTGGCCTAATATTATATGGAATGGCAACGATCAATTTTTGGTGATGGAGGCTCTTTTGACCATCACTAATGAGCTTATAATGACATTTTTCGACCCTCACCAAAATATGAAATGGTGACAATCAACGCACACCACCATATATACGCATCAGTAGTGATGACCAAGAAAGGTCTGTCACCATAAATCATTGTTGTTGATATGAAATAGTGAGGGTCATTTTTTTTCATTAAAGTCATTATTCGTGATAGACCTTGATGTCACCAATGAGCTTATGATGAAATTTTTTTACCCTCACCAAAATATGAAATGATGACGGTCAACGAACGCCACCATATATACGCATCAATAGTGATGGCCAAGAAAGGCCTATCACTATAAATCTTTGTTGTTGATATGAAATTATTCGTGACAGGCCTTTAATGTCACCACAACATATACTTTCGACAATGCCACCTTTGGTGACGTTCATTTTTTTGGTGACGGAGGCTATTTTCCATCACCATTTCTCATATGAAATGGTGACGATCACTATCCGTCATTATAAATCATTATTGGTGACGGATCTTGAATGTCACCACAACCCCTATACTTTTGGTGACGCCACCTTTAGTGACATTCATTTTTTGGTGACAAATGCTCTTTTGACCCTCACCAATGAGCTTATGGTGACATTTTTCGCCCCTCACCAATGTCCTTTTTTCTTGTAGTGGTGCTACCACCTTTCTATTGCTGTTGTGGCTGATTCCCTTTGCACAACTTCTTCTTCACCATTAGAGCAAGATTGACATTCTGAGGTCTCAAATTCTACTGCCGTTCTTCTTCTTGTAACAAATTCCTTTCAGTTCTTCAAATGTAGGTGATTTATCCCTTGCAGCCAAGCCTGTGATGAACATATGGTATTCATTCTTCATTCTGTTTAATGTAATTGTGACTAGATTGGAGTCATACACCTTCTCCCAATGTCACCCAATCTGTTGTTCAGGTCTTTAACCCTTGCAATGAATCCAAAAATGGATTTATTCCTCCATCCTCATTGAAAACAAATTTCCTTTGAGTGATAAGATGCAATTTGTGTTTTGTGTCTGGTATAAGTTCTTGAGAATTGTCCAGATCTTAGTGGACGATTTTCCATCTCTGATGTGTGGGATAATATTGTCTTTAATAGAAATATTTAGTAAGAAATTTTCCCTTTTCTCCCTTTTATCCCAGTCTTGTATAAGTGCAGTTCTCCTTGTTGTAATTTTCGGTTTCTCCTCATCACCACTGACAATCTACCATGCATTTGCTCCCTCAAGTAGTGTCTATAGCTTGAATTTCAAATTGGTATAATTGGACCCATTGAGTTTGCTAGTCTTGTTCAGATATGTTTTTCTAAAGTTAATCATACTGGACTGATTGAATTTTAGACCCTCCGATCATTCTAACCAACTGAATAATTACAAGATACACCAACAAAAATTCAATACATACAAGATCCTAATCATAGATTTTCCACCGATCTGACAAGATTTATGTGACTGCAACTTAGATCCCCCACCGATTTGAAGATTGTTGTGTCTGCGACTCAGATCCACCACAAACGGGAAAATCCCATGTGCAAAACCAAAATAAGAGGTCAACTCCCTTATGAGAAGAAAATATAGTAAGTTACCTGAAATCGGTGCTGGTATGGCCCCAAAAGACATGTTGATTTCTCAAAGGCTTGCGCTGATTGATGCGACTATCACGCAAAAATCCGTGTCATCCCGCCTTGTGCTAAAAATAAATAAATTTGAGACCTGTGAGGAATTGTGTTCCTCCTGTGAGTGAGGTGTTTATTGGAGTCCACCTACTACTCTGTGAGTACTGACGCTCCTGTGTGCATCGTAGCCACAAAGGCTCTATAGCTGCGTGGGCTTTGTAGCCACTAGGGTTCTAAAGGTAAATCAAGCTCACTCAGTTTGAGCTCTGATACCATGATAAAAAACCAAATTGAATAGAAAAGGCAGTTCACAGGTGAGTACTGCACCTAGAGACTACACACAAATGGAGAGCACTCTCCACATTACATGATCAAATGATACAATAATAAATACATACAAAGGAATAGGAAGTTGTAAAAAAAATCCTATAACCTAGGAAATAATCCTAACTTAAGGAGATACATTACAATAATGTAACCATTTCTCCATTAATACAAAATAATATTAATTATTTTCAACTATATAGACAAAAACCTGTGCACAAGATGAAATGTTCAGGTGTGTGGGTAGGTATGAAGAAATATTTTACTTTTTACGAAAAGAATGTTACGTTGAAACTATTATCGTGTTGTCTGTGATATTTTTGTGTGGCTCTGAGGGTTACCATGATTTATGGTTTTATTTGTGAAGAGGTCAAGGAAAAACTTGAGTGGAATATCTTGTGCACACTCCCATAATGCACTTCCACAAACGAGGTCATGAAGAGCTTCATAACATAGTTGAGCATATTTCGAGATGACAAGGTATGCATTAATGTCTCATGGAAATTTATGGTACATTTATTTAAAAAAAAATCTCTATGGAAAATTTATTATATAGTTTTCATGCTTAGAATTGAAGATTGAATAATTGGCATTAGGAAAACACAATAGTGATGTTGTTTCTGTATTCATAAATAAAAGTTTACCTTGAAACACATTTACCATTTAATAATTATTTACTTAATAATTTTTAAAGTATTAATAAAAAGACATATTTTATGAAATTATTTAATGCATATATAAGATTTTATACCGAAATCAAATATTCAATGGATGATAAACATGCATAGACATGCTTTTATATTGAATGAAAATATTCAATGCATGAGAAACATACACATAGAAAATAGCTATTTTGCTAATTTTCTTGGAAAAGAATATGCACTTATAGCCACAAATAATGTTATTTTGCTAATTTTCTTGTAAAACAATATGTGTTGAGGTGCACAAAGCAATAGCTATCATGAATATGTGCTTATATACACAAAATAATTGCTATTTTGTTAAGTTTCTTGGCGAAGAAAATGTGTTGTATACATAAAATATTAGATATTGTGTTAGTGTTCTTGAAAAAGAACAAGTTTTTATATGTGAAAAAATAATAGATATTGTATTAATTTTCTTGAGAAAGAATATGTGTTTGTGCACATATTAGCTATTGTGTTAACTTTATTTTTGATAAAGAATATGTTTATACATGTACAAAGATAATAGTTATTTTTTTTTTTTGGAAAAATATTATGTGTTTACATGTACAAAGATAATAGTTAGTTTTTTTTTTTTGAAAAAAGATTACGTGTTTACATGTACAAAGATAATAGCTATTAAACTAGTTTCTTTTGGAAAAATTGTATTTATTTGCATGCACAAAGTATGGGTAGTTGTGAGGGTTTTTCTTTTGGAAACAAATGTGTTTTTTTGTGAATAAAATAATAGTATTTGTTTAATCCCTTGGAAATATTTCCTTCTTCTTGTGCGAAGATATAGTAATAACCATGGTGAATGTTTAAAATATTATTGTATTCTTGTGTGTAGAGGTAAAATGTAACTATTCTCTTCTTAAAATGCATGTGAAGTATAGATGGATGAGAATTCATTGGTAATCTTTATGAATTTTACTTTATGCATGTGAGATTTGGATGGACAAACATTTGTCATAGCCTTATGCATGCATGGTTAGATAGGCATGTTGCTAAAATTATGTACTTTTAATTAATGCATGTACAAGAAAGAGGAACATGAAAATATGTTTAAAGTATAACTAATAGAAGCTTATTGTTTGGGATTGTTAAATTTTTATATAATCATGATGTCAGATTTGCTGACAGTAGTAATTGCAGGGAATGATTATGACTTATGCAAAGGATGGATTATATTTAATATTATGGAAGATAATTAACTAATGGTCTATGCAGATTGAGGGATTGTTAAACATAGGATAATCCACTCCAGGGATCAACTAGACCAAAAAGACACAATGCTTGAGGAATTGTGGGGTAAATGATATCATGATTAATGTATTGGCCTATAGCTTGTCATGTTTGAATTTAAGGTGATATTTATTTGTAAAATTTTTAACAATGGTCAAGGGATGGATTACCTTACAACAATTGAGTGAGGAGGGATGCAAGATATGTTTGTGGTGGAACAAACTATCAATTTCACAGCTACTGTACACAACTATGAGAATCCTAAGGGTTTTTCTTCTACCTCAGAACTTATGAATCCACCTCCACCTCATGGTCTTCTTCACTTTTATAAGTCATCGTTGAACATTATATTGTGTGCTCTTAAATGTGCACTTTGTACTTAGACTATGCATAACCTCAATGCATGGGTCACTCAACTATAGTACTTTCGAGGATGTGGGCCCAAGCTCCTACTCCTATATATGCATTTGAAGTATTGCAAATTTTCCCAATACAATGCATTGAAATCTTAACTGCTATTGGTGGAGTGGACCTGTCGTATTAGAATATCATGACCTTCAATCCCTCTTCATGGAAACCCTGTATTCCATATCATTTAGCCTTCCAGATAATGGTCCCTGTTTTTACACAATGTGTACATAAGACAACCTGAGACGAGTGGACATCTACATTCATTATGTCATCAAAGCGTTGGAAAGCTCTAGGTTCATCAACTTTGTCTCCATTTAGGTTAGCATTAAAGGCTTTCGATGGGCATACCTTGCATCCTCAAGGGGTTTCCTCTACTTTGTCTATCAAACTTGGGGTAAAGTGATCTCAATTGAGGTTAGGGTCATTGATGCACCATTACATTATAACTGAGTTGTCTTTAGTGCAACTTTTTGGAGTTCAAGGTGCTGGAATCCGGTGAAAAAAATTGAGGTAAAATCTTGATTTATGTTAGTTAAAATGGTTTTTTGACTGTATATATGGATTCAACACCCTAAAAAATCCCTAGGGCACTTTGATTGTGCAAGGTTACCCATCAAAATTCTATTTTCAATAAATTCCTGCCGGAATTTAGAGAAATTAGACCAGAAAAAAACCTTCAAAAAGTCGCACTATAGACTACTCGCATTATAACCTCTTGTTTATACAAAGTTGGTTTTATGTCACCACTATTATTATGTCATTAGTCTATCCTGCCATGATGATCCGCCATCATGGTAAAATAGTCTCTATTAACTTGAATATCTGTTGAGATGGAATTCTTTAAATGGACCTCATATGCATATTGATAGAGAATTGAATGACCAAGTTGATAAACTCGTAAAAAAAAAAGCTCTTCAATTGCGCAATTCATTTCATTAATAGAAATAAAGATATGATAAAAAAATCAACAGAATAGAATGCAGCTTGGGTTAAAATGGTTTTTTACATTCATATGATTTATCCTTTTTGACATTAAAAACACTTTGGAATAATCTTTTTTATTTGAACCATGCCTAGAAAGTATAAATATCAGTGTAACTGACTCTATATATATATATATATATATATATATATATATATATATATATGTTTCAGAATATTTCATTTTTAGGGTTCTTGTGTTACCTAAATAACAGTCATCCGATAAAACCGTTCCACTCACACACCTTATTGAGATATCCTTGACAAAATAACAGTAACGCAATAACACCCATACACCTGGTTTTGTAATTACGGCTGCCGCATCATATCTATACATCGCTGGGTTTAATCCCGTTGCTATGGGTCAATCAGCACAGCCTTATTTTCATTTAATGAGTGCTCACCCACCACGAGGTGCTCAGCTGTTTATTCGCCAAAAACCACTCGGCTCGAGGTGCTGAAAATGTGCCTGTCTGGGTTTCGTTCCTCTCCATTCAGGTATTGTGGATGCATTCAACGGTAGCAGAAGATGATGGCTCTTGGCTCACAATTTTGCATAACTGAATCACAAAATGATGGCTCTCCGTTAAAGGTGAGTTAATCTTATGATTGAATAGCGCATTATCTAATAGCATGTTCAACGGCCCTCTTCAGTTTACAGGGGGTTTAAAATTGATATACAACTTGAAATTGCACTCTAAATAATGTATAAATCTAGATTTGTAATTCTGTCCATCTGAATTCTATGTATTTTGCTTTTCTAATTATGAATACTTATCGCCTTAGAATTATAGTAGTGACTGTTTTGAGGTTTTTGTGGTTTGAATTTATATAGATTGAGCTTGTGTTTGTTTTTGTTTTAGTTTGTAGACATTTTAAATTTTAAATAAATCTATCTTTAATACATAAACATATTTTAAAGATACAATCCACTTCAAATTTTGAAATATTAAAAAACACTTTAATACATAAACAATTCAAACCCTTAAACAGATTATCTTGGAAACATATCTTAAAGATACAATCCACTTCAAATTTTGAAATATTAACAAACACTATAAATGGTATTCCCAACTCATAGTAATAGTGATTCAATGCACTGAGCTTGCATTTATTAATGTTATTAAGATTCAGCCATATTAAAAGTCATTATCTTGAATATTTCGATTCTGTAACGGATCAATGAAATTGTATCATAAATAAATTTGAGTTGAAGCATCGTAATAATGATGGACTATATCGATCTTGTCTTTTCGTGAATCAATGGTATTAGCCTCCATTCATATTAAACAGCATAATCATAAGATTGATATTTTAATAGTTCGATGAATTTGAAATGTCTGAAAGTGATGAATTAATTCCTTAATTCCTTAAATATAAACGGTTAGCATTATGGACTTTTATGGATTCATTCAATAAAATTTTATGTAATTTTATCCATTCATTTCAATAGAATTTTATGATGATTTGGCCAAAGAATTATGGCCTATAACATTTTATTCGAAAGTGCACTAATATATAATTAACTTTATATAGTTGAATGATTAATTATTATTTAATTATAATGATATATTTTTGAGATATTTATATTATGTTTAGGGTTTTTCTTCCTTTCTCAAAAATATGGTTTCAATCTTTGAGGTTGTGGAATATTGCTATGAAGAAGTCCTTATATCCTAACTTGAGATCGATGAGGCTAGTAATTTATTTGTTTTATTATTTTTTTTTAAAGAGGCTTTGGTGTATATTTATTTAATTTTATTTTTTAATATAATTTTCAAAAAAATATTATTATTATTGGTTTATTTTTTTTCTATATTTCTTTTTTTTTTCTTTTTTTTTCACTCGTTTTATTTAATTTTAAATTTATTTATTTTTTAAATAATTTTCATTTTTTTAGCATAGATTCATGTTAACTTTAGATATAGATGTGTCAAAAGCAATCAAAATTTTAGAGAACAAGAATTTGGGTGAAAATGTGAGGTTGGGTTATACTTTTTGTCTTTTTTTAGAAAAAAAATTAATTTATTTCTATTTTTCAACTTTCTGCAAGTCAAAACAATTTTTCTGTTTAGAATTTTATTTTGCAATAAAAATAAAAGTTGTCAGAAATTTTATTAGCTTTCTATTACTTATTTTTTGGATTTTTTTTACACACATTTGATATGTCAACTTAGCGTTTCTTTCAGTGTGTGTTTTTTAACAATCAAAGGATTCATAAGAAGTCATGTTAATACACATTTTTGTATTTTTTGAAACTTTGTGTTTTTGAGAAACAAAATGTGTTACAACATCTAGACAGAGTCTACTTTGGTTTCGTCATATTTACTAGAATTTTTTGAACTGGTCCAATATGAAAAAACTGCATATTTTGAATATGTTTCGCGACGCAAGAAATTTCTTAACATATAAGTTATAAACTAAAAATCTAAAAACTACCCATTACAGACGAGGGACCAATATAATGCACCATAATTTTTTCAATTCTTTTTACAGTGCATTTTGGAAGATACATAATTATGATTTCACTGAATCATAATGACCTTCAGAAATTGTTTGCACCCTGTTGTAGCCGCTGCAACACCACCCAAAATTTTGGGTATATTTAAAATTTCGAGTTCCCCCTCCGCTCGCCTAGGCGTTAAAGTCTTTCACCTGACTTGCAGTCAACGACATCCCGCCGATCTATCCCCAACCCCTCACGAGTTGTCTCATCACCATGACTTGATGTTGTCATTGCAATCACGCCATATGTGGGAGGGAGCATCTAGTGTACGCTCGAACATTCTTACCGCAGTCGCGCCATGTGTAATGATATCGCCATGCATACGTTTGAATGGAAACCTTTTGTGTATTGACGAGTAAAAGCCCTCCTGCTGTAGGTCATTAAGCATGTTGCTTGAATACTTCTCTTAAGCTTGTTAGTTTCATGTGTTTTATCTGTGGTCATCATTATCGAAGAGTAATTATGATGTTGTAAAATTTCACACAGGTCGACCCCACGGGTGACAAACTCCTCAATCTTGTCATGACATCGAGGGCAATAAAATTGAGCTCGGTAACAAAGCCAAGGTTGCGGAACAGGGGAGGAGCAGGAGCAAGTGACCAGTACTGTTAAAAGGAGGATGGTGTGATGCACGTTGATCATAAAAGGAACCTTTTACCTCACTGATGCAAAAGGTTTTCTTCACTAGTGCGCACCAGATGCTTTAAAGCGCTCCATTGGAAATGTCTAGGTCCTACATCATACCATCTCAATGTTGATAGGCGCACGCAAAGGAACATATTTTTCCACTTCGATGAATCTAGCCTGAAGTATATCCCGGTGAACAAAGCTAACTCAGAAGATCTCCCTAGAGAATGACAATCTCACATGGGTGTGGCAAGTCGATGGCAGAGTTTCAAATATGGTAGCGCACCTTTGGGAAGCAACATCTGTCAATCTTGAGATACATACTGTGGCATTATTTAGGTTGTACATGTCCATGAAGATTGTCTATACGAAACTATTAGAGATGGAGAATTTCAAAGTGAACCTAGAAGGTTATGTTTAATGCATACACTTTTGGTAGCCGGGCACATTGATGCATACGCAAAGAGAGTCTCCAGAACCACGAGATAGAAAAGGTTAATATTAAAAGGGCCATCAATGTGGCTTGAGAAGCATATTTTCGACTCTCGATCTTCCAAAACAAGAGGCCTTCGTATTATGAGGTAAAGCAAGTGATCAAATTTAAATAAGGCTCAAAAGCATATGGTTTCAAAACCATAAGATATCTTGGAGAAAAACTAAGTGATAACATTATAAAAGGCGTGCGTTCAATGGACCAAGGTGATGTTGTATATTTAATTCCAAAGCGCAAAGAAATTTATTTTGCAAACCATATAATATGGCGGATCACAACCACATGAAAAATCATGACCATTGGGCTCAAATAATTCTATGGTGCAATTTTGATCTATGTTAAAACATGTTAAATGAATATCTAATGGTCAAGGTTTATTTGTAAAATGTGGAGTGGGCGCAAAGGTTCAACAAATTTTCGGTCAAATTTACATTGAAAACCGGTGCAGAATGATATGAAGACACATTGCATGGAGTCATACATTCGACATGTATGTTGCGTGGAGCCAAATGGAAGCGTTTTATACGTGGTGGTTAACATTTCAAACTTAAAACTTTCAACGTTTATACATATACGTGGAGCGGAGTGCTTCAGCAACGAAACTACATGGCCAAATGCACGGAGTCCAACGTCGTTGGCATGTAAATGCATGGAGAAAATATATGTTTTATGGTCCAACGTTCAAAGTCATTGAATGGAACCAAACATGAAATATTTACGTTGCATGGGGCGTAAATTATTTCGACTGGCTCAAATGCTCTCGGGCTAAAGTTGCAATCCGCAATGAACATTTGCTTTCATGTAAAAGTTGCAATTCGTGATGAATATATAAGTGGTCAAAGTGCGTTTCAACGGCCAACGTGGAGCGTTACATATAGTGGCATACATATAATGGCCAACGTGGAGTGTATATATATAATGGCCGAATATTATGTGTGAACGTGAAACAAGAACCCTATACGAAACCAACGACGGCATGATATAACAATCATTGTGTGGATATAATCAAAGGGAATGTTGAATTATATGAAGGCATCAGTGCAGTTTTAAACCTATGGATGAATGCTTGGAGGAGTCAAAGGCTATGTTTAAACAGAAAGCAAAATACTTTATTAAACCTGTAGCAGCAATGTGATAACCATGGTGCGTTGATAGTCAAACTTCATAGATTGAGTTTCCACGTTGCTATCTCAAAATCTACGCAGCAACATCACAAAAGAACTGCGATTTTCGAGTAAGTGTGTAAAGATACCAATAGTACAAAGGAAAGCGAATATATTATGCGTTACAACTGAAGCCAGCGCTATAAAAGCATGCTGCGTCTGACACTGAAGGAGTTATTTCAAAGGAGAAGATAACAGTCGACTTCTGTAGCCCTGATGGCAATATTCCGGGAGAGAATCGCTCTTTGAACCTGCTGCGCTGGTCACATTCAGTAACAGTCCATTATCACTGGATCAGTGTTTCGGTGGAGACGGCAGGGTTTTCCATTACCCAGCGTGGATTGAGCTGCGACAGCGTGGAAAGAGGCATGCAATTCCATCCTGAATGCATGCACACTGATTCATCTGTATTGGTTTTGTCATTGTAGTAAGATACTGGTCCGTCAGGGAAGAGCGAAACGTTCCATCGAACCAACGCAGGAATGGATGTGGAGTATTGTTTCCAGAGCGACAAATCCCTCCATTACAGTAGATGTTCTATTACAGGATAAAAGCTCCATTTTCAAAATTACATCAAAGTTGCTGACTCGAGGAGGCCTGGCGTTCGGTGTTAAATCATTATGCTCCTATCCTAGCCTGTTCGATGTTTTCTGAGCCTGCCATGTTGTCCAACACAACCTCCACGACCTGTAAGTCTGAAATACCTTTAACTGCGTATCCAAGGCACCTGCGAAGTTACGAATACAACCCATGTATGCTGAAATCCGATCTTTGAGCTACATGCGTAGTGGGAACGGGTGCACATAATTTGCGGGCCTTACCGGCGGCCAAAGATTATTTTTGATGAGCATTCCCTCAGTGAATTTTGTGCGTGGCTAATCTCTACAAGTCATGGCTATGCTTGGGTTCTCCGCAGTCTCATCCCAAAAATATTGTGAGCGCGCCTCAAGGATTGGAAAATGTATTGTTAGTGCATATCATAATGCATGTCACAGCGAACATACGGAGCATGTTGCCCAAGCCAACACTGCCCATCAATTGAGTCTGCATTTCAAACTCAGTCCACAGCCATACTAATATGCATTTGCAGTAGTTGGAGAGGCGCAGGAAAAGCCTACACCATTCACTCTGATGACATAGTGACACAGCGCCTGACCACACAGGGGTCTAACTAATTTTACTATGATAAAGTTATCGCATTTTTTCATGTTGATTCCCTAAAATGTGTAGATATATATACATATGGCTGATGTAAATTCGCTTATTTGCAGGTTTTATGAGAAGATGCTGGAGCAGCTATGTCCACCCAAATCGAAAAAACTGCTAGCTCTCTCCAAAGGATGCAGATCTGGGTTTCAGATCAAACTCAAAACCTCGTGTTATGTGGATGCTTAGTATCTTACTCGAAGTAGAAACCATTACAACTCATATCATCACTTTGAAAGTCCTTAGTACGGAAATGACATCCCCAGCAAATAGGTTGTCATTTCATGACAAGAGTTAAGGCTAACCAGAGAGAACAAGGTCATGAGACCTATGAAAGAAAAGGCAAAAAAAGAACTCAGTCCGCCCAAGGTCGTGATTCGCATATCTTTGGTTTTTCGCCTTTTGCGACCCGTGACCCGGCGACCTGAGTCGCAAGGTTGCAGGTCGCATCTCTTGGATTTTTTTCGCCTTTTGAGACCCCGCAACCTAGCACGACCTAGTGGCAAGGTCGTAGATCGCATCTCTTGATGTTTTAGTTTTTTAAACCCATGACCCGGCGACCTAGTCGTAGTCCATAGTCGCATGTGTGAATTTGTTTCACGATCCGCGACCCCGCAACCGAGTGACCTAATTCGCAAGGTCGCAAAATCGCATGTCTTTTGAAATTTGTTTTCACGATCCGCGACCCTGCGACCCAGCGACCTAGTCACAAGGTCGCAAGGTCGCATCTTTTCCATTCTCTTACAACCTGCGACCCCGCGACCCAGGCAGGTCACAGATCGCAACAACACCTCAAGTCGCAGGTCGCAACAACAGCTCAGGTTGCAAGTCACCGAAAATACTGGGTCGCAAGGCAGCCCAACGGTTAGGAAGATGAAGAGTCAAGGAAGCCCAAAGGGCAGGTTTTGTATTATAAATACTCCTTCGGGAGCTTGTAAACGGATCTTTGGTTCGGGACTCGAGTTGAATATATTGTATTACCAGAGGATTACACTTTGAAACATGAATACAAGCATTTTGAAAAACTCCCTATGGATATGATGTGTTTTGCTGTGAGAACACTGTGTGTATTCCTTGTACAGTTTCAGAACATCCTATGATTAATGAAACTGCACTCTTAATGGCCTCATTTATGCATCATGGCTATCTGTGCTTGTGTTAATGATGTTCAGTTTTCATCGCTTTCCTAATGAATGTTAATATCTTTGTCTATTAGCTTTTCATTTTATCTTTCAGGAAGTAAAGGGGGATCTCGCCATAAAGAACTATTTCTTTGTGGTCAGATACCTTACAAGCATAACCCCAAAGATGTGTTGCTAACGACACCTCATTAGGTGTATATGTTTTATTTATTGTCTCGCTACGCATAGTGTTATATTCATGTTTAATGCATCAATCATATGTCTTGTATCAGTTGATTAGGTGTGTATCCACTGTTTTATAGAGTTTAAACGAGACCCAAAGCAAAGGAGAAATCAGTGGTAGCCGGACCCACACCGAGCAAGGATCCTATTCCAAATGGTTCCAAGGTCTAATTGGGACAATTTGCAGGAGATCCCCTTCTTTAATTGGATCATGGCAGGGGGCTTGAACCTCATTCATATGGTTAACGAGAAGGGGGGGCCAGATGACAAGCTGAGCCCTTAGAGCCTGCAGTTAATCTCATATCTGTAATGGCTCGTTCCCAAATCATTCTCCTGAGATGTTTGTCGGAGTTTTATGAGCCTGTATACTACATCTCCGATGAACTTATGTATCACTTGTCCCAGTTAAAATTTGATGGTGAAAATGGGGTGTCCATAACCCAACACTATTCAGATTTTTGCGACTTTGGTGAGTGCTATGAAATTGACAATGAGGGTTTGATGTGTTTGCTTTTCTTCCTCACTCTCGAAGGTCGCGCTAAGCAATGGTGCCGCACATTGCTGAAAGCTTCCACCCATTCATTTGAACAACTCGCCCATAAATTACAACAAGCTTTTCACAGGTATGATCCTCATGACATTGTAATAAAGTTACATCTCATCAGAATGGAACCTCAGGAATCTTTAGGTGAGTTCTTTATCAGATTCGTTCATTATTGTTTTGAGTTCCCTGAGAGGGATGTTGATTGGAAATATTTAGGTGAACAGTTCAAGTATGTGATTTCCCTTGAGAAATTTCAGTTAGATCCTAGCGTTCCCTATGATGACCCGCAAGTTACCAGCTGTTTGGACTTTTTCCCTAATGCTTCATTGTCCATCTCCTCGAGTCCAGACCACATTCAGGCCTCCAAGGAGAGTGTTGCTATTTGTGATATTCTCGCCCCTCTTCCTGAGTTGTATGGGAGTGGAGTTGTGACCTTGGAAGTCCTGAGTAAGGATAGACACTGGCAAGAGGATAAAGCCTATTGCACTACCTTTGAATCTTTCACGCACCATGACGAATCCGAGCTTGAAAGCCCCAGTGGCTCATTATCCCTCTCGGTTCATGAAAACTACCTCGAGCCCACTCGATGTCTCCCTAGACACAAACCTAAATCTGATTCGCATACTGATTATGAATCGACTCCTGCCCCGGATGAAGTTGATTCTTTTACAAGGCCTGGCAGATCATCGTTTTCTCTAATTGACACGGATGCGCGTGTTGAAAAGCCTCGTATGGTTAACGCCCCTGCGACTCAATCTATTCGTTCATTATTCCCCGGCTGGTTTTTCGATCCCGCCACACTAGTAATTTCTTCGAGACATTCAAAATTTCCGTATACTGGTATTGGCGACACTCATAAGCACGCGGATGGTGTTCCACAATCACAGTTCAAAATCGATGAATCTTTTAGATCTGATCATTTTCACTCGGAATCTTTAGACAGCTATAAGAGCAGTTTCCTATCTGGGCAACCTCAATATGTCCCCTCTATTGATTCCTCCCATTCGGTAACTCCCGGGGAACCCGACATGCCAGGTACCCAACTTGGTCAAATCGATGGTTGCAGCGATCATTCCTTATCTGAAAACATATTTAATCATACCGCTGAGGATTGTCACTCGGATCCCTTGGTTGACCATATGAAGACACCTGAATTCGATAATCCACTTAATGAAGATTCGAGTACCCATCAGGGAATCGAAGCACTCCCGCTCTTGCCGGCTGTCATTCCTAGTTCTTTAGACCCTGATGAGGCCCCTCAAACAACTCCAACCAGGTTTTCTCAAGTTAAGGTTTCTGAAATAATGACTCCCAAGTACCATGCTTCTCCCAACATAACCACGTCGGATATCATTTCGTCTGGGTGTATTTTTCATTCTCATGAGGTTTCCCTGAGCACATATTCTTGTTCCCCAACATCTGGTGTGCAACAACCGATATACCCTAATTTATTTACTGGCAAGAAAATGCCAGCCATTGTCTCTAATCTTTCCAGTTGTTGCCCAGCCAGTACCACTTGCAATCAGACACTAACATGTGATTTTTCCCAAATCCCTCAACTGCCCGGAAACCTTACGGTAAATCTTCCCCATCCTGGCGAATCTAAAGAATCTGATAGATTGGATCATCAATCTGTCAGCACGCAAACATTTCGCCGAACTGATATAGAGCTCACTGATATCTTTCCAATCATTACAATTGATGATCACGCCCATTCGCCTGTTTATCTCGCCAAGCAGTCAAAGTTGGAAAGCCCCTTGCTCGAAAGTCTAGAGTTTGTTCAAGGCAGTGAGGAATTTCAGGATCCACTAAATGCGGATTCGGATCCTTATACCCTTGACCAAACCCAAGAGCAATCCCGAACTAGTGTTTTCGAAACTAGGGTTCCTACGCTTGGATGCGCATGCATCTATAATTCGCCCGACACTTGCTTATTTTTTCCATTCCATAAAATTGATGGTCCTCAACACCATGATGAGGTTGCCGGCCAACTCGACCAACCCTATTCAGTGGATGTGCCTTAAAATAGGCGGTGGCTCACCCAGCGCCCATCAGACCTAGGATTGTGCATGAATGAATGTGTGTCATTGATAAATGTTGAGTTTCAAGAACATATTGTTGTGTATCAAGATGAGAGTGGGATTCAGCCTGCACAATCTGTTCTGGAAGGTTCTTTGGTAAGTATCTATGATCATCTTGCCGTTGCACCTGCTCCTCAGGTAAGTTTTGTTGCTACTGCACTTTTTTGGATACTAGCTCTGATCCTGATCGTTGTTATTCTTGCAGGCCAAGAATTAATGCGATGGCTGCACTGGAAAGCTGATTTTACATAACCCCACCGCAGCATTAGTTAAAATAGGGTTTAGGTGTAGGCTAGATAGGACATCTTAATAAAATTTGTTAGTTGTTGATTAGGTTTACTTGCTAAATTTTTACTTCATGATTTAAAAGTGTGTTTGTTGTTTTGTTTACGATTAATATTTTAGGCATCATCATGTTACAAGTAGTTTCCTTTCATTTCCTTTTCAGTTACTTGTTGTTGCATAAATAATCACTGCTTGTATTTGCACTTACTGTTGGATTGATCGTTCTCGCACATGGCGTTGCATTGCATCTTGAGCCTCGCCTATTACATTGCGTCATACGCTCTCTTCCTTACATCAGTTCTGTCATATCGCCTGCCACTTCATGAGCCCTCATTGCAGCCCTATCACCTCGTGATCTTGTTTTCCCTGACTGCTGAAACAGTAACCCCATTGTTTGCGTGAGGTTGTGGTGGCTATCTCAAGAGGCAGCTTTCTCTTAGGACAAGTCATTGAAGTCGCATTCTCAACAAGATGCCTATGAGTCTAAAATTATTTAGCCTGGGAGATACGAGCCGGTTGATTGTGGGAGACCTAATGAGTTTGAAATGGCCCATACCCGTAAGTCTAAAATTTGTGCCCAGCATATTCTTGGACGTTTTAATGATTTTTCTGCGCGCTTCGCCTATTGTGGTGAATGGGATGTGAAGGTTCGGCACAAGGGCAAACCCAAATCAGGATATCTTTCAGTTTCTGTAACACGAGAAACAACCTCTCTTGCTCGTAAAATAAGTCGGGATCCCTCATCCGCCCATGAAAAATAAGTGCCATGAGCACATGAAAATAAGTGCCACGAGCACATGAAAATGAGTGCTGTAAGCACATGAAACAAATAAGGGTAAAGGATCGAGAAAGGCTTCTTGCGCAGAGAGGTAATGCAACGACTCCGCCGGGGTACTGACCAGGCTCGCTGGCAGCGGAGCAACGTTTGTGATTTCTTGAAGTGACTCCGCCGGGGTACTGTCCAGGCCTGCTGGCAGCGGAGCAACACCAGAAGCTTACTTTAAAAAATCCTGAGAATAATAAACCCAGTGCCTTGCTCTTCACATCATCAACAAGCTACTGGCGTCTGTGAGCTTTCTCTTTGATGTGTTTCTGATTAGCAGGATTTAGTTGAGGCACAAGGATTAGGCATACCTGTAAAGGGCCAAAGTAATATAAAGGGGACCCCGCGGAAATTGTTCAATATTCCCTTGCATTACTATCAGGACTCAGACTTTTGTTGTGATACTGACAGAGATGCTGGATTATACCAGTGGTTCGCCATTTGTTGTAGCCGCTACAACACCACCCAAAATTTTGGGTATATTTAAAATTTCGGGTTCCCCCTCCGCTCGCCTAGGCGTTAAAGTCTTTCACCCGACTTGTAGTCAACGACATCCCGCCGACCTATCCCCAACCCCTCACGAGTTGTCTCATCACCATGACTTGATGCTGTCACTGCAATCACGCCATATGTGGGAGGGAGCATCTAGTGTACGCTTGAACATTCTTACCGCAGTCGCGCCATGTGTAATGAGATCGCCATGCATACGTTTGAATGGAAACCTTTTTTTTATTGATGAGTAAAATCCCTCCTGCTGTAGGTCATTAAGCATGTTGCTTGAATACTTCTCTTAAGCTTGTTAGTTTCATGTGTTTTATCTGTGGTCATCATTATTGAAGAGTAATTATGATGTTGTAATATTTCACACAGGTCGACCCCACGGGTGACAAACTCCTCAATATTGTCATGACATCGAGGGAAATAAAATTGAGCTCGGTAACAAAGCCAAGGTTGCGGAACAGGGGAGGAGCAGGAGAAAGTGACCAGTACTGTTAAAAGAAGGATGGTGTGATGCACGTTGATCATAAAAGGAACCTTTTACCTCACTGATGCAAAAGGTTTTCTTCACTAGTGCGCACCAGACGCTTTAAAGCGCTCCATTGGAAATGTCTAGGTCGTGCATCATACCATCTCAATGTCGATAGGCGCACGCAAAGGAACATATTTCGCCACTTCGATGAATCTAGCCTGAAGTATAGCCCGGTGAACAAAGCTGACTCAGAAGATCTCCCTAGAGAATGACAATCTCACATGGTTGTGGCAAGTCGACGGCAGAGTTTCAAATATGGCAGCACACCTTTGGGAAGCAACATTTGTCAATCTTGAGATACATACTGTGGCATTATTTAGGTTGTACATGTCCATGAATATTTTCTATACGAAACTATTAGAGACAGAGAATTTCAAAGCGAACCTAGAAGGTTATGTTTAATGCATACACTTTTGGTAGCCGGGCACATTGATGCATACGCAAAGAGAGCCTCCAGAACCACGAGATAGAAAAGATTAATATTAAAAGGGCCATCAATGTGGCTTGAGAAGCATATTTCGACTCTCGATCTTCCCAAACAAGAGGCCTTCGTATTATGAGGTAAAGCAAGTGATCAAATTTAAATAAGGCTCAAAAGCATATGGTTTCAAAACCATAAGATATCTTGGAGCAAAACTAAGTGATAACATTATAAAAGGCGTGCGTTCAATGGACCAAGGTGATGTTGTATATTTAATTCCAAAGCGCAAAGCAATTTAGTTTGCAAACCATATAATATGGCGGATCACAACCACATGAAAACTCATGACCATTGGGCTCAAATAATTCTATGGTGCAATTTTGATCTATGTTAAAACGTGTTGAATGAATATCTAATGGTCAAGGTTTATTTGTAAAATGTGGAGCGGGCGCAAAGGTTCAGCAAATGTTCGGTCAAATTTACGTTGAAACCCGGTGCAGAATGATATGAAGACACATTGCATGGAGTCATACATCTGACATGTACGTTGCGTGGAGCCAAATGGAAGCGTTTTATACATGGTGGTTAACGTTTCAAACTTAAACCTTTCAACGTTTATACATACACGTGGAGCGGAGTGCTGCAGCAACGAAACTACATGGCCAAATGCATGGAGTCCAATGGCGTTGGCATGTAAATGCATGGAGCATATATATGTTTTATGGTCCAACGTTCAAAGTCGTTGCATGGAACCAAACGTGAAATATTTACGTTTCATGGGACGTAAATTATTTCGACTGGCTCAAATGCTCTCGTGCTGAAGTTGCAATCCGCAATGAACATTTGCTTTCATCTTAAAGTTGCAATTCGTGATGAATATATAAGTAGTCAAAGTGCGTTTCAATGGCCAACGTGGAGCGTTACATATAGTGGCATACATATAATGGCCAACGTGGAGTGTATATATATAATGGCCAAATATTATGTGTGAACGTGAAACAAGAACCCTATACGAAACCAACGATGGCATGATATAACAATCATTGTGCAGATATAATCAAAGGGAATGTCGAATTATATGAAGGCATCAACACAGTTTTAAACCTATGGATGAACGCTTGGAGGAGTCAAAGGCTGTGTTTAAACAGAAATAAAAATACTTTAATAAACCTGCAGCAACAACGTGATAACCATGGTGCGTTGATAGTCAAACTGCATAGATTGAGTTTCCACGTTGCTATCTCAAAATCTACGCGGCAACATCACAAAAGAACCGCGCTTTTCGAGTAAGTGTGCAAAGATACCAATACTACAAAGTAAAGCGAATATATTATGCGTTACAACTGAAGCCAGCACTATAAAAGCATGCTGCGTCTGACACTAAAGGAGTTATTTCAAAGGAGCAGATAATAGTCGACTTCTGCAGCCCCGACGGTGATATTCTGGGAGAGAATTGCTCTTTGAACCTGCTGCGCTGGTCACATTCAGTAACAATCCATTATCACTGGATCAGTGTTTCGGTGGAGGCGGCAGTGTTTTCCATTACCCAGCGTGGATTGAGCTGCGACAACGTGGAAAGGGGCATGCAATTCCATCCTGAATGCATGCACACGGATTCATCTGTATTGGTTTTGTCATTGCAGTAAGATACTGGTCCTTCAGGGAAGAGCGAAACGTTCCATCGAACCAACGTAGGAATGGATGTGGAGTATTGTTTCCAGAGTGACAAATCCCTCCATTACAGTAGATGTTCTATTACAGGATAAAAGCTCCGTTTTCAAAATTACATCAAAGTTGCTGACTCGAGGAGGCCTGGCGTTCGGTGTGAAATCATTATGCTCCTATCCCAGCCTCTTCGATGTTTTCTGAGCCTGCCATGTCGTCCAGCACAACCTCCATGACCTGTAAGTCTAAAATACCTTTAACTGCGTCTCCAAGGCGCCCGCGAAGTTACGAATACAGCCCATGTATGCTGAAGGTCAGCTCTGGGCTACATGCAGAGTGGGAACAGTTACACGTAATTTGCAGGCCTTACCAGCAGCCCAAGGAGTCATTTCTGATGAAGGCGTTCCCTCAAAGTGAATTTCTGTGCGTGGCTAATCTCTGCAAGTTATGGCTACGCTTGGGTTCTCCGCAGTCTCATCCCAAGAGTATCATGAGCGCGTCTCAAGAATTGGAAAATGTATCGTTAGTACATATCATAATGGATGTCACAGAGGAAATAAGGAGCATGTTGCCCAGGCTGACACTTCCCATCAATTGAGTTTGCATGTCGAACTCAGTCTACAACCATACTAATATGCATCTGCAGTAGTTGGAGAGGCGCAGGGAGGGCCTACACCATTCACTCTGATGATATAGTGACATAGCGCCTGACCATACAGGGGTCCAACTAATTTTACTGTGATAAAGTTATTGTATTGTTTTTGTTGATTCCCTAACATGTGTCTAAATATATACATATGGCTGATTTAAATTCACTTATCTGCAGGTTATATGAGAAGCTGCTGGAGCAGCTATGTCTACTCAAATCGAAAAACTGCTAGCGGACTCCGGAGGATGCAGATCTGGGTTTCAGATCAAACTCAAAACTACGTGTTATGTAGATGCTCAGTATCTTACTCGAAGCAACAACCATTCTGCTCACTTATCATCACTTGCAAAGTCCCTTAGTGTGGAAATGACATCACCAGCAAATAACAGTTGTCGTTTCATGACGAGGGCTAAGGCTAGCTTTAGAGAACAAGGTCATGAGACCTCTGAAAGAAAAGGCAAAAGAACTCACTGATCCGCGCAAGGTCGCAGGTTGCATATCTTCGATTTTCCGCCTTTTGCGACCCCGCGACCGAGCGACCTAGTCGCAAGGTCGCAAGGTCGCATCTCTTTGAATTTTCTGCCTTTTGCGACCCCGCGACCCAGCGACCTAGTCGCAAGGTCGCAAGGTCGCATCTCTTTGGTTTTTCCGCCTTTTGTGACCCCGCGACCCAGCGACCTAGTCACAAGGTCGCAAGGTCGCATCTTTTTGGTTTTTTTCGCCTTTTGCGACCCCGCGACCCAGCGACCTAGTCGCAAGGTCGCATGTGCATTTGTTTTCACGATCCATGACCCCGCGACCCAGCGACCCTGAGCAAGGTCGCATCTGGCCATTCTCTTACAACTGCGACCCGCGACCCGACGGAGTCGCGAGATGTAGCACTGCGGCTGATCGCGAGTCGCGACAACGGCTCGGGGTCGCGGGTTGCGAAAGGCGGGTGGGCAGCCCAACGGTCAGGTAGATGAAGAGTCAAGGAAGCCCAAAGGGCAGGTTTTGTATTATAAATACTCCTTCGGAAGCTTGTAGAAAGATCTTTTTTTGGAGGGGACTCGAGTTGAATATATTGTATTACTAGAGGATTACACATTAAAACATGAATACAAGCATTTTGAGGAAACCCTTTTTTGGATCTGATGTGTTTGGCTGTGCGAACACTATGTGTATTTCTTATGCAGTTTCAAATATCCTATGATTAATGAAGCTGCACTCTTAATGGCATCATTTATGCATCACGGCTATCTGTGCTTATGTTAATTATGTCTAGTTTTTCATTTCTCTCTTAATGGATGTTAATGACTTTGTTTATTAGCATTTCGTTTTATATTTCAGGAAGTAAAGGTGCATCTAGCCATAAAGAACTATTTCTCTTGAGGTCAGAATACCTCATAAGCATAACCCCAAAGATGTGTTGCTAACGACACCTCTTTTGGCGTGTATGCTTTATTAATTTTCTCGCTATGCATAGTGTTATTTACGTGTTTAATGCATCAATCATATGTCTTGTATCAGTTGATTAGGTGTGTATCCACTGTTTTATAGAGTTTAAGCGAGACCCAAAGCAAAGGAGAAATCAGTGGTAGCCAGACCCACACCCCGGACGAGATCCCTATTCCAAACGGTTCAAGGTCTAATTGGGACCTTTAACCGGGGAGATCCCTTGCTGTTGGCTGGACAGATTTTCCCGTCAACACAATCATACACTAGCTTTCGTACGTCCTTGGACCATCTAGCTTTTAGAGAAGGTCCACAACATTTACATCCAAAATACCCTTTTGCTACAAGACCTGCGAGAATATATTTGTATACATTAATTAATATGCATGGCACGTTAAATAATATCATGAAGATCAGAACAAATATTATTACAACGAATTAAATAACTAATATGTGAAAGAATATTGTTACATTATATATAAACAAATCAATAAATTAAACATGTAATTTACCAGAGAAAACTCCTAAGCCTAGATAATCATGTGTCGTGTAAGCACATATGCCATACAATGTAAAACTCCTCTCTGCTGCGATGGGTCTTGATACATCGTATACATTTATCCCATCCCATAATTCCTTCAATTCATTTACCAGTGGTTGTAAGTAGACATCCATATTCTTCACTTGTCTTCTACCAGGGACTATGAGAGCCAACATAAGATGTTCATTCTTCACAGACAACCATGGGGGGATATTGTTATTGATCACTACTACAGTCCAAACAAAATAGTTGGTGTTCTGGAGGGAATATGGGTTGGCGCCATCCATGGCTATGCTGAGTCGTAGACTTTGTACTTCATTCTTGAATTTTTCGGGCCATGTATCCTCTATATGCTTCATGGCTATTGAATCAGTTGGGATTCACATAACTCCCAACTCACTTCTGTGTGAGGCATGCCATCCCTACAACATAGCTAATTCTTTGCAACGAAAGAGCCTTTGAATCCTTGGGATTATAGGCATGTGCCTCAATATCTTAAAAGGAGGACCAATACGTGATTTACCCTTCTTTTTTTATTTATCATACCTGTCATGCCCACATTTCGAACACATCTCTTTGTCTGCATATTCTCCTCTATATAGAATACAATCATTTGGACATGTATGATATGATATGTACTCAACACCCAACATTTTCAACAATTTCTTTGCCTCTTCGCAGCTACCGGGCAAGACATTATCACTCGGAAGAACCTTATCTTTGAATAACCTGTAGTTGGTGATCATGGAAAACTATATTAATAAATGTACATTAATGTCGATATAATTATTAACGTTCATAAAATTTAACATTTGTAATGTTCATTGTAGTGTACTGATTATATTTCAAATTTATATATAAGGCCAAAAGTACTTACCTCAAAAGTTCCAAGAAACATGCATTCGAAAAGCCAAACTTTGCTTTCAATTTGTACAGTAACATCGTTGTCCTCAACTGGGTAGACTTTGACTGACCGTCGGGTCCAAAGAGAGGGGTGGGGGAAGCAAATTTAAGGCTTTCGAAAAAGGTGTCAGCGATGTGAGCATCATCCCCTAGCTGATCATCATTTTGGAATGCATCTAACAACATTGTCTCCATGGAAGTCGTATCCCTTAAGTAATCATCCATACCAACCTCTATTTGATTGTCTCCATTGCCAGCTTGTGAAGAACTACTATTGCTGTAGTCATTCCTAATTGGTGAATCTGGACATAGCAGGAATTGAATCGGTGGTTGACTCAACCATTCTTGGTATCGTTCCTCTCTGATTTTTTCTCTTAATTCAATCTTCTCTCAATTTGACATTGTCGTGGGGTGCAACGGAAAATGGTAGGTAGGTCATTCATCATCATTAGAATCCTAATAATTAAAAAAAAAAAAATTGAACATGATTAGTACAAAATATTATGATATCAATTTGTAACCACGTTGAAAATATTGCATGATTATAAATTGGTTTGATGTTGAAATAATTACATATTAATCAATATATATACCAAACAATTATAATTATAATTACCATCATTGTCCCGGGATTGTGGCTAGAAGATGCAATATTGTTACAATTGGTAGGGTGAAGCGGCTGTCCATTTTCATCTACCAAATGCGTCTTGCGGTATGCAGCTCCTGATAAGAACTTTCGATGTTTTGGAGCAATACTTTGAATATAATTTTGTGCATCTGAACTCGATGATGAATCTGCATGAACCTGCAAATTTGTATACATTATAAATTTAATTAAGTTTTGCATGATTGACTACATGGATAAAAAACATACATAAATTCAATTAGATAGTGAAAAAATAAAACAAATCTGAAGTAAATATTACGTCTCCACATGGATAGGGAGAACTTTGCGATGGACTTTGAGAAATATTATGGAACGAGTTGGATTTTGAAGAATTGTCCATTTCATATAATATATGATATTTTCTCCCTGCATTTGAGCAAAACAACAATAAACTTTGGTGCACAAACCTAAATGTAATTATGGTGCGTACTGTTCAGATAACCGCACTGGTCAGTTCTTTATTTTCCGCACCGGTGTGCTTTTGTAACAAGTAGCACTGGTGCGGTTCAATTAAATGATGCACTGGTAAACGAATAATTGCAATAAAAAAAATTTGCAACCCTTTTTTTTAAAGTAAAAAAAAGCGGTAAATTGAAAATTGGGCGACAAAATATTTTCGAAAATCTAATTTCATAAAACATTTCTTTAAATACTAAACACTTTTCATTATTTCACTATTTTTACAAAACATTTCAGCCAGAGAATTACATGATACATACCTGGAGAAAACAGAGCACGAGAGCACTGTGGAGTAGGGAAATACGTTTGAACATAAGTATTCATACAATCTGAATTCCAAACCTCTGGTAATTCAAACCTTGTACCATAGAATTTTAAACGACGTGAGTAAAGTTTATTGTTTTTTTGTACTTTTTTTTTCTGCAGTTTTTTTTATGCAGTGAAATAAGAAATCAAAGTCTATTGTTTTATTTTATTTTTTTTCTCTAGTTTTTTATGAAGTAAAATAAAAAAATCAAATCTTATTGTTTTTTTAACTTTTTGTTTCTGCAGTTTTTTACCTTTTCTGCAGTTTTCAGAAACAAAAATAAAAAAAGAAATCAATTTTTAGAAACAAAACCCTAGACTCTTTTTGTTTCTGCCATTTTTTCTCCCTCTTTATTTTCAATTTAGATTTATAGGGTTTCTGTACTCATAAGAAATCCAACCCATGGGACAACTTGCATAGTCGGATCCCAATCCATGTTGGCCCTTGCGTCAATCTTAAAAAAATACAGATTTTTTTTCGCCGGTGCGCCCTGCGTAATGTTGCGCACTGGTGCGCTTAGTTATACCAGCGCATCACGCAAGTACAGCGATAAAAAATTAAAAAAGAAATTATGCTTTTATCAGTGTGCCATATGTAACATATGGCACCGGTGCGCTATTACATTATGGCGCACCGTACAACGTGTTGTTTTGAAAAAAAACTATTTTACAAACATACCCTACATTATTTTTGTTTCTGCCTTGTCTTCTCCCACTTGCTGTGATTTTAGAATTAGGGCTTTTCAATTTATATTTATAGGGTTTATATTGCTAAATATAAACCTAAGACATCCAACGAACGGGTTGACCTACATAGTCAGATCCCAATCCATGTCGGCCCTTGCATAAATAATAATAATAATAAAAAAATTCAGTGCGCCTTGTCTGAAAGAGTGCACCGGGGCGCTCTGTTATCACAGAGCACCGCGAAAAGACTGTCATAAGAAATTATAAAAATATGCAACCAGTGTGCTATTTCATTATGACGCACCACGAACGTTCAGTTTCGTAGAAAAAAAAAAAAAAAAACCAACTTTACTTTCTTTTTGTTTCTCCCCCTTCTTCTTCTTCTTTCTGTGATTCAGAATTAAGACTTTTCAATTTAGATTTATAGGGTTTGTATTGCTAAATATATACCTAAGACATGCAACCGATGGGACGATTAGCATAGTCGTATCCTAATCCATGTCGGCCTTGGAATGATTTAAAAAAAAATAGATTTTTTACCGGTGCGCCCTATGTAATGTAGCGCACCGGTGCTCTATTGTTTACAAGAGCACCGGATAAGTAATGTGAAAAAATAAGATTTTTTTAATAGTGCGCCATATGTAAAATATAGCACCGATTTATGCTAAAAAAACTAACACTAGACAATTTTTATTATTTTTATGATGGTTAACCGGTGCGATCATTGACATGTAACGCACCGGGGATTCTTGTTGACATATAGCACCGTACGGTGTATTATACTATTTTTGTGGTGCATGGTAAAGACATACACGCACTGACGTCGGTGCGTTCACCATGAATGGCACACTAGTTTTTTTAGATTTATTTTTGTTTAAATGAGAAGTTGACAGTTTATTTAAAATTATATTATTGACTGATATGATACAGGTTTAATATTGTTAAATAAATGACTGACAAGAGATCAAGTAACAAAAATACTAATAACACATCAAGATCAAAAGCAAAAAAGGCAAGTTCTTTGTAAATTTTTTACAAAAAAATATTTTTGAACTATATGTAAGTTTAAATAATATGTATTGTTTAATGTGTATCATGCAAAGCCATAAAATGATGAAGCTCTACAAGATTATTTCTGATCTAGGACCATAAGAACATACAAGCTTGATGGAAAAATTGCAAAAGGATGAATCAGGTGAATGAAAAAAATACTATCGATCCAATATGAGTTTCTTTTTTTAGTTTTCATTAATAATATAATTAAAATTATTAGATAGCATGTGTGAAAAATTCTAATAATTCACCTCTGTTTAATGTTCTACAGGGACCAACCACTCAGAAAAGGAATGTTGTTCTAAGAAAATAAAAACAATAGAACATACAAATGAAAATGAATTTCTCCTTAGCTCATCTAGAGTGGTGTTGGAGGTTAACAAAAGGGGGAAAACTTTTACAAATGTTTGAGGGATCTAGTGGAATAAATGTATAGACATTGTTTCCACTTACAATACAAAAACCAATCCAATGATTCCAAGAACCAGATTTTATGTAAACTATAGGAAGAGTTTCCAGAGAATTGGTCAATGAGACATGTCAGACTTTTAATAGCAAAAACGTACAACAACAAAAAAGAAGGAATGAAAAAGTAATATTCCTTTAGATGTTTGTCTAGAATTATTTATAAATATCACTTTTGTTATACTTACTTTTCATATATCAATATAAAAATTAAATATTTTATTGTCATGTTACATTTTTAGGAAGATTATGAAAATCTCAAAAGATGAACGAGCTGATATCAGAAATATGCCAGTAGGAATGTCCAAAAAGGTGTACAAGGAGATGGTCAAAGAAATGGACAAAATTGCATCGCGGGAGGAGCCATCTCAACAACAACGTGCTTCAAATGTAATATGCAATCATTGAATTTTTTGATCATTAGGTAAAATAAATAAACAATTTAGCATTAAATATTAATTTTCAAGTATTTTCTTACAGAAAAGAAAAGAAAATGGAACCCATTCAGCACATAAAATAGGACGACAAGGAAGAAAATGATTGATATCTAAGTTTGTGAGTAATTGTTACTTCCTTATAACAACTTAACTAGATTTCATTTTTGTATTTTTAAGTTGTTTTAAAAAAATCATCATTGAATGTCTCCAAACAAGTGCTAACATACAAAGAAGAACCACCAGAGGAATTGATTGAAATTGGTTTAAATATGGGTTGTGCGTATATGTTGGCATATCAGAACTTAATTGTGGAATTTGTAAGCATCTATATAACAATCTTGTTTTACTTAGCTTTGTCTATAATTAATAGAAAAAATAAATATTTTATATTAAATATATGATTTCTTATGGAGTATAAAACTTGCAGGAAGCAAAGTATGGCACTGCGCCAACAGATCAAATATTTAAAGATGACATGTTACATGGCTTTAAAAGAATGTGTATAGTTTATGAGTCAATTGTTGCATTGGTACGTCATTTATTTTCAATTTACATTGATGTATATTATTTAAAAAATGTCGGTGCACCCTGTCTGAAAGAGTGCACCGAGGCGCTCTATTATCATTGCGCACTGCGAAAGTACTGTCATAAAAAATTAGAAAAATATGCAGCTGGTGCACTATTTCATTATGATGCACTGCGAACGTTCAGTTTCGAAGAAAAAAAACTTTCAAAAAATACAAACCTTACTTTCTTTTTGTTTCTCCCCTTTCTTCTTCTTCTTTCTATGATTCAGAATTATGAATTTTCAATTTATATTTATAGGGTTTGTATTGCTAAATATATACCTAAGACATGCAACCGATGGGATGATTAGCATAGTCGTATCCTAATCCATGTCGGCCTTGGAATGATTTAAAAAAAGAATAGATTTTTTACCGGTGCGCCCTATGTAAGGTAGCACACCAGTGCTCTGTTGTTTACAAGAGCACTAGATAAGTAATGTGAAAAAATAAGATTTTTTTAACGGTGCGCCATATGTAAAATATAGCACCGATTTATGCTAAAAAAACTAACACTGGACGATTTTTATTATTTTTATGATGGTTAACCGGTGCGGTCATTGACATGTAACGCACCAGGGCTTCTGTTGACATAGAGCACTGTATGGTGTATTATACTGTTTTTTCGGTGCGTGGTAAAGATATACATGCACCGACGTCGGTGCGTTCACCATGAATGGCGCACTGGTTTTTTTAGATTTTTTTTTTAATTGAGAAGTTGACAGTTTATTTTAAAATATATTATTGACTGATATGATACAGGTTTTATATTGTTAAAGAAATGATTGACAATAGATCAAGTAACAAAAATACTGATAACACATCAAGATCAAAAGCAAAAAAGGCAAGTTCTTTGTAATTTTTTTACAAAAAAATTATTTTTGAACTATATGTAAGTTTAAATAATATGTATTGTTTAATGTGTATCATGCAGAGCCACAAAATGACGAAGCTCGATAAGATTATTTCTGATCTAGGACCAGAAGAATGTATAAGCTTGATGGAAAAATTGCAAAAGGATGAATCAGGTGAATGAAAAAATACTATCGATCCAATATGAGTTTCTTTTTTTAGTTTTCATTAATAATATAATTAAAATTATTAGATAACATGTGTGAAAAAGTCTATTAATTCACCTCTGTTTAATGTTCTATAGGGACCAACAACTCAGAAAAGGAATGTTGTTCTAAGAAAAGAAAAACAATAGAACATGCAAATGAAAATGAATTGCTCCTTAGCTCATCTGGAGTGGTGTTGGAGGTTAACGAAAGGGGGAAAAACTTTTACAAATGTTTGAGGGATCTAGTGGAACAAATGTATAGATGTTCTTTCCACTTACAATACAAAAACCAATCCAATGATTCCAAGAACCAGATTTTATGTAAACTATAGGAAGAGTTTCCAGAGAATTGGTCAATGAGACATGTCAGACTTTTAATAGCAAAAACGTACAACAACAAAAAAGAAGGAATGAAAAATTAATATTCCTTTAGATGTTTGTCTAGAATTATTTATAAATATCACTTTTGTTATACTTACTTTTCATATATCAATATAAAAATTAAATAGTTTATTGTCATGTTACATTTTCAGGAAGATTATGAACATCTCAAAAGATTAACGAGCTGATATCAGAAATATGCCAGTAGGAATGTCCAAAAGGTGTACAAGGAGATGGTCAAAGAAATGGACAAAATCACATCGCGGGAGGAGCCATCTTAACAACAACGTGCTTCAAATGTAATATGTAATCATTGAATTTTTCGATCATTAGGTAAAATAAATAAAAAATTTAGCATTAAATATTAATTTTCAAGTATTTTCTTGTAGAAAAGAAAAGAAAATGGAACCCATTCAACACATAAAACAGGACGACAAGGAAGAAAATGATTGATATCTAAGTTTGTGAGTAATTGTTACTTCCTTATAACAACTTAACTAGATTTCATTTTTGTATTTTTAAGTTGTTTTAAAAAAATCATCATTGAATGTCTCCAAACAGGTGCTAACATAAAAAGAAGAACCACCAGAGGAATTGATTGAAATCGGTTTAAATATGGGTTGTGCGTATATGTTTGCATATCAGAACTTAATTGTGGAATTTATAAGCATCTATATATCAATCTTGTTTTACTTAGCTCTGTCTATAATTAATAGAAAAAATAAATCTTTTATATTAAATATATGATTTCTTATGGAGTATAAAACTTGTAGGAAGCAAGGTATGGCACTGCGCCAACAGATCAAATATTTAAAGATGACATGTTACATGGCTTTAAAAGGATGTGTATAGTTTATGAGTCAATTGTTGCATTGGTACGTCATTTCTTTTCAATTTACATTGATTTATATTATTTAATATTGCAATTTTCATTATTTTCACCAATGTATATACACTCATTATAGTTTATTTTTATGTTTGTAGATGGAAGAAGGTGAAGAAGAAGAAAAAATCGACGTCATGAACAAAACATTTTTTAAAATAACCCAAGTCATGGAAGTAGCTCTAGCAATTCAAGCACCGAAGAATGATGATCACTATGTTTGGATATAAAAGCAAGGTGTTGTACTATTGTTTGAAAAATGTCTGTGAACCCTAACCCTCAAAGTAGTAACTTACTACCTGGGGGGCATCCTCAAGGTAGTAATTTACTACCTGGGGGGAAGCCTCAAGGATAGTACACACCTCAAGGACAATACATACTGCAAGGACAGTACACACCTAAAGGAGAGGACATACCTCAAAGCCAGTACATACCTCAAGGACAATATCAAACTCAAGGGCAGTACTCTATTCAGGGTCCGCAACCTCTTCAAGGACAGTACCCTAAGCCAGGGAAACAATCTTTCCAAAGAAAACAACCTCCTTTAGGGCCGTAGTTTTATCAAGAACAATAATTGTTTTAGGGAGGTCAACACTTTAGTGGGAATTATAAAGCTAACTATCAAACGTACGTTCCAAATTATCAACCTGGTTATGGTCCATCTTACGCAGCACATCCTTCAATGGGAGCTCCATATCCTGGAGTAAAAACGGTGTCGAATCCAACACCAAATCAACAAAATTTACAACATAACGTGCAAGTACCTTATAATCAACCTAGTTAGCCAATTGGTTACAGTCAAATCCAACAACATGCCCAACCTACGCTTCAATTTATACCAGAAGTATTTTCACCTAGTAATGTTTAGCAACCTAGTCCGAGTACACCTAGAACTCCACATTAAACTATTGCACCAACTTCTGTTCAGCCTACCACACCTATCCTTGGAATTTCTGCAACCCCTATTTCTAAAGCCCCTCAAGTATCACAAAAAATTCCTCCAGTCACTGCACAACAACCTGGACCCAGAGTTCAGACTACTGTTTAGATGCCTGCTGGAAAACCTGGTACAAGTACAATTGTAACAAGCCAACCTTAGTTTGTTTATCAACCATATCAAGGGCATTATATATATGGACATGTAGCACAAAATCTAGTATACCAACATCAACCGTATCCTGGTTTTATGTATCAGATACTAGCTCAACCTCAATATGGTCCAGCCAACCCTGGTTATCCAGGAGCCATTCCAATCCCAAATGCACAGACTATTCCAAGTTATCCTGGATATACTCCTCCTGGTACTGATATAGTTCCACTAGGTTATCAATTTGGTCAGCAAGACCCTAACTGTCAGTTACCATTCATAGCAACTTTGGATTTACCCAATTTGTCATGCCTAACAAAAGATCCGATTTATTATCTTTTGTATTGGTCGCTAATGCCGAATAAGTTACCCAATGATATTCCTAATTTCGAAGGTAAATTAGGAGAAGACCCCTCAAACCATGTCATAACTTACTACCTCTGGTGTGCTTCCAACTCTTTAATCGATGATTCCATTTGATTAAGACTATTTTAGAGAACATTAATAGGCTTAGCTGCAAAATGGTATATTGAACTACCACGTGGCTCATTCAAAAATTTCAACGTGTTAGCAACAATTTTCTTAACAAAATTTCAGTTTCCAGTCCGATACGACAATGGAACATAACTCTTGACTTCATTAAGACAATCTACGTCTGCGTACATATCAGATCACATACATGAATGGAGACGTAGAAGATGTTTAGTGAAATTTTTTATTCTGAATCAGATCTTGGCAGAATGGTTTATCAAATAATTGCTTCCAAAGATCACTAAATATGTGGCTAAGGGAGGGGTTGTTACAGAAGAACAAGTCATTTCTCAAGCTCAGTACTTTGACCTTGTATATACATAATCTGGTACATTATATAAAAAAATTCATGACTTACCATGTCCCGGTCAAATAACTGCAACTCCTTTAGGTTCTCATGCAGCAGACGGTGTAATTGGTTTATTTAACGCCAATAAGAGTAAGAAGAAGTCCTCAAAAGCTACTTCTCCTATAATAACTTTACTAGATTCACCAAAAGGAGATTCTTCCCTTGAAACTTCTGCCAACATTCATGTTGTAGACTCACCTATAGCTAAACCTAAAACTGGTAATAAGAAGAAAGGAAAGAATAAAAGAAAACAAAATTCATCCCCCAAAGAGAAAATCGAAAATAATGAACCATTTGATGATAAGCGAAAACCTCGTTATCCTTTTCTTATCTGTGAGGAGGATCACTTTACAAAAGAGTTACCACATCGGTTCGAGGTCTCTAAATTTGTCATAGTTTCACCCACACCTGTTGTCTTGAAGGATCCTTTTCCCCCTCAAGATAGAAATGTGATAGGATCTTCTTCAAATTCATAGGCACATATTTTAATGATGTTTGAGGTTATGGTTGCATCATGATCGCAAGACTATGGAAGTAAAAATCCTGTAACTAGTAAAGACACAGATAATTCTAGTCAAACACCAGTTGTCTCTCCTTCGGTTTCTGATCCACTTCACATCGAGAAACATAATTTTGATCTAGTGATTAAACTGTCTACTAAAGGTGTACTTCGAAAATCATCTTTCAATCCACATGCGAGAGATGCTCAGAATTACAACATTGTTGAGGACTTGGTGATATCCCCTTTAACAATGTCGGCCTTAGAAGTGCTACAATCATGTCCAGCACAAAGGAAATTACTCTTATTATCTATTGGAGCTATAGATCCTCAGGATTCTAACCTCATGGCCTTTGATCTAGAAAATTTTACACCGATACTCCCTGAGTCAGATGACTTTTCAGATTCCAGTATTAGTAAAAAACATACGAGTTTTTTGTATTATAATTGATGAGGTGGCATCTAAATGCATAATTTCATTAAATTGTTGGAAAAATCTGGGTTCTCCAACACTAAATCAATCAGCGACAATCCTTAAATCCTTTGATGGAAGAGGATATCATCCGTATGGAATACTACAGGATTTTCCTATAGAAGTATAAGGAAAAATCGTTAATCTAGATGTGAAGTTTGTTGATGCCCAACCTTCTTTTGGGTCGTAGTTGGTCTTATGCCATGACTATTGTCATTTCATCCATCTTTCAGTTAATCATATTTCCTCATAAAGGGAATATTGTGAAAATCGATTAGTTGTCATATTATTCATCTGACCCTGCTTCTACAGACAGTATCCAACATGTCGGAAAATCGACTATCCCATATGAATATGTTGGTGTAGGTTTAGTAAACGACTCTACTCTGATGGGAAATTTCTCTATGCCTCCATCCAACGTGCCGTGTACCATTTCCAACATAAATATGATTTCATCAAGCACTATACCATTCGATGACACTTGGGTAGTGCCTTCAGAGTCAGAAATGGATTCTTTCAATGGCAAGATGCCTTTGAGTCCTTTTGAAAAGGCATATGTGGCAGTATAGTTGTTTTCTGACACACTTTCAACTACTCCTGATCAAATGAATGTGATCACCGAAGAATCTTCTTCACCATCAAGCTCAGCCTTAACATCACTTTTCGATCCTTTTCAACAAGTGTTTCACACTGATGAAAGTATTCGAGAATTTTTATCTTTGGATGAACTACCCTGGGATGATCTACATCATAGATCTTTGTTTTTACTTGAACTTGATAGGTTTGAAAATAATTTTTCATCTATTTTTACAATTGATTATGTCAAGGAACTACAAAATCCCATATCAATTACAAATTTGGATTCTGAGATTAATTTGGCAAACATTTCTACAACTATTCCTATGAACATATCAGTTAAACTTGGAATTGTTGAAAACATTCATATAGGCGCTTCTTGTACGATTGAAGAGATTAATACATATAAAGCCCCATTGCAATAATTCTGAGACATATTTTCCTAGTCTTATGAAGAGATGCTAGGAATCAATCCAAATATTTTCATTCATGAAATAAATACATACCCATATGCCAATCCTATTAGACAAATATTACGTCCAATACATCCGTGAAACGCTGCTTCTATGAAAGACGAAGTTGAAAAGCTACTAGGAGTAGGATTTATTTATCCAATTCCATTGACAAATTGGGTATCTAATATAGTTCTTGTTACCAAGAAACAAGGGACGATATGAGTATGCATCGATTATAGGGATATTAATAAAGCATGTAAAAAATACAATTATCCTACCCCATATATCGACCAAATTATCGATGATTGTGCCGGAAATAAAATTTTCTCATCTATAGATGGATTTTCCGGATATAATCAAATCAACATACTCCCTGCTGATCAAACAAAAACAATGTTTATATGTCCTTGGGGGACATTTTCTTATTGCAAATTACCTTTTAGATTAAAGAATGTTGGTGAAACTTTTCAAAGGGAAATTTCTTACGCTTGTCATGATATCAAGCATATTGTACAACCTTATCTGGATGATTTACCTACTCATTCATTACATAGGGATGATCATCATACACACTTACAAGTTATTTTCATGAGATTTAGGCATTACAAGATTCATTTGAACCTGCAAAAATGTGTTTTTTGTGTGCAATCAGGACGATTACTGGGATTCATCGTTTCGAAATCCGGCATTCATGTCGATCCCTCGAATGTTGAGGCCATCATCAATTTACCTACTCCTTCCACATTATGCCAACTCCAAATTTTGCAGGGGAAAGAAAACTTTCTATGTAGGTTTATCCCGAACTATGCTAAGTTAAAAAAAAAATGTACCCGATTGTTGAAACAAAATGTTTCTTTTATTTGGGATGAGATTGTTGATCGACCTTTTGATTCTATAAAACATGCATCAACCCATGCTCCATTATTGCATCCACCCAATTACCACCAAGATTAATTTGTATACTTAATAGCCTCTGATTCCACCATTGGAATGGTTCTAGTTAAAGAGGATGAATCTCACAATGAGCATGTGATCTATTATGTAAGTCAGAAATTGAACCTGACAGAAATTAAATATTCACATGTGGATAAATTGGCCTTGGCAGTAGTTCAAGCTGTCCAATGATTTTGTCACTACATATTGTTACGTAAGACAACTGTGATATCTAATTGAAACCCGATGATGTATATTTTGACAAAACAATTACTCAAGGGAAAATACTCTAAATGGATTGTCATCCTAGAAGATTTTGATTTGGAATTCAAGAAATCTAAATCAAATAAATCATTGGTGTTTGCAGAACTCATGTGTGACTTTCCCAATACTGAGATGGAAACTATGGTAGAGAATCCCATCGCAGATGAATCTCTATTTCTTATCATTACGTTAGATCCATGCTATGGAGATATCATCATATATCTTCAAACCCAAACCTTTCACCCAGATATTTCCATTTCAAATTGATGGAAAATCTGGTATCAACCCCAACAATAAAATATTGTTGGGGACACACTTGGTGAAGATTCTATTTTTTGGTGTTGTATAACTCATGAAGAGGTTGAAAGGGTTTTTACTGATTGCCACTCTGGAGCGTGTGGTGTTCATATGTTTGGGATTTCCATAGCCCAAAAGATATTGCACGCTGGTTATTTTTGGTCGTCTTTATTTAAAGATTGTATTATTGTGGTCCGAAAATGCCACAACTGCCAAATGTTTTATCGAAATATGTGCTTGTCTCCAGCTTCTCTTCACCCAATCATTGTTGTCATTCCTTTTCTGAAATGGGGCATTGATTTCATTACTTGTAACCCTCACTCGGTCGGGGGGCATGGGTATATTATTCTCGCTGTAGATTACTTTACCAAATGGACCAAGGTGATGCCTACATTCACGACAGATGGTAAAAATGAAACTACATTCGTATTCAATCATGTGATTGCTCATTTCGGTGTACCCCAAGCTATTATCACAAACCATGGGAGTCATTTTTGAAATATAATGATGACCAAACTTTTCGATCAACTTGGCCTGCACCATGATAACTCTACTCCTTATTACCCACAGGCTAATGGTCAAGTTTAAGTCATCAACAAGGTTTTAACCACCATTATTAAATGGATTATCATAACTCATAAATAAAATTTGCATACCATGATTTTTTTGGTACTATGGGCATACCGAACCTCAGCAAAAATTGCTACAGGGTTCACTCCTTTTCAACTGGTCTATGGTTTAGAAGTTATGTTACCCATTGAATGTGAAATACCATCACTCCAATTAGCCATAGAGTTACTACCAGCTACCTCTGAAGAGGAAAAACATTTTTTTTACTTAGCACAATTAGATGAGACTTGGCCACCGCCGCATTAGCTATCGAAGCTCATAAGAAATGTGTGAAAGCTCAGTATGATCGAAGTGTTACCCCTCACATTTTTTCAAAAGGTGACCTAGTCTTAGTATATGATCAAGCTAACGATAAGCTAGGTGCTGGGAAATTTGAACCGATGTGGCATGGTCCCTACATTGTCAAGCATGTGCTTGCAAAAAGGGCCTATGAATTGATTGATTATGATGAGGTCTCTTAAAATAAGCCAAAAATGGTCTTTATCTGAATAGATATAATGCTTGACTTTCGTGTGAAGATCTCACTTGTATATTAGTTACTTTTTCGATAGTGTGCCTTAGATTAGATAAGTGTGCCTAGATTAAATTTTTTGTTACTACTATCACTATTTATCTTGATTACCCTTGATATTGTAGATGTTGAAATCCCTTCAAACATACATTGGTTTTTCTGATGGTGCCTATCGTAGTACACGAAATATTTCTTCCGCAGCCTAGGTTATCTATTCACCCACCGATGAGTTAGTTTCTATGCATAGGGTAAGCCTTGGTCAAACAACGAACAATATTGAAGAATATAGCGCAGTCATTCAGTTATTATCTGATGCCATTTCATTTGGTATTCGACGTTTGATCATTAGGTTGGATTCAAAACTCATTGTATTACATTTAAACATGGTATATGCAATTAAAAATCTAGTGTTATTGAGATTACTTTTGAAGGTTCTTCTCTTGAAATGATAGTTTGATTACATCGAATATCAAAATATTTCAAGAAATTTAAACACATTGGCCGATGCATTAGCTAATCGTGTTCTAAATAAACATTTGCAACATTAAAATAGTAAACCAAAACAACATTCGATACATGTTGAAAAAGATACTCAGAGAAAGTAGTAATATCATAGATAGGTTTGTTTTCAAAATATTACGTCTCTTATGATCATAGGTTCAAACACCTTATGATCTAATAGATACTAATACAAAAAACAAAACATGTCAATCCATAATGATTATCCACTATCTGTGATGATGATCATGGTAATAGAATATGGCACGTGCCACCTTGCACAGGAACCTCCTAAACTGTCCTGGAACACCTGTAACATGTCTCTAAAGCCGGAGAGGAATGTCATCTGTCCTTGTATCGGGAATATCTATGGTTAACCTCTCAAGGTTGTGTTCCATATCAATTAGGATCTCTGCTGCCTAATCATCTGGTGGTGCTATAGGCTCTGCTTGCCGCCTATCAAAGCGACAAAGTGTTGCTAGTCGTCGTGGACCAACATATACATTTAAATATTGTTATCATTATTAGAGGATTAAAAAAAAAAAAAGATTAAAAACATCAAAATATTTTTCTTACCTGATTCGTCCCACTATGCCTCTAGAGGCAAAGACATCTCCGGATCACCTATAAAATCTATACCTGCATAAGGGAAGTCTTCAATTGTGAAGACTTGGCTCCTTAGCCACATAAAGTACATCGTAGTGAACCAAACCATTGAACTACCATCACCACCATGGCATGCCATTAATTTAAGCCAACGTACCATCTGCGGTTCCTGAGGTTCCCCACAATCTACTAGAATAAGCTGAGGGGCGAGAAGCGAGATTCTCTCCAAAGAAAAAGAAATCAGATGGTGCCATAATGAATTTTATTTAACTCTACATTATTTTCTCTAGTTAGTTGTCCTTTCATGTTGGCCAATACCCCTTCAGACCAGTTGAATATGGTGCCTCTGAAACACTCTACCGCGGTCTGCATTTGAGATTTAGTGGCTACATGTGGAGCCACACTTCCAGACAATCTGGTTACTGTGAATGCAATCACTTTGAGATATAATCGCAAGATAGTTTTTATGTCTATGCAATTATCCTTTGGATCTACCTCATCACTTCAAAACTATTGTTTGTAGCTAGCAATGGGTAGGCCACCCCGTCTAGCCCCAAACAAGGATATGTTTTCTCCTCTTTAGGAAAATCCAGTGAGGAAATATATATCCTTGAGCTTGATTTCGAGCTGATTGTCACCAATGAAAAAGCATTGATCTTGAACTTCCCATGTATTTACTAACCATGTCATCAGCTTTACCTATGCTTTCATACCTTGGATCGCCCAAAACTTATATAAACCACAATTTTTTAGCACACGCATTGTTGCATGATCATTCATGGCTTCATTGTCTATAGCCTCATGCTCACTTTATCTCCACTCTAAAATGGTGGAACAGCCTGTAAATAAACACATTTGAAAGTTAGAAACCATTGGAATGTAAAACTTTAATCAATTTTAAGAGAATTTGTAAATTTTGAAACGATCACGGCGCCTCTGCAGGTTTTGTGAGGAGACAGTGCAGACATCCACATGGGATCTACACAAAAACCATGGTAGCCCGATAATTTTCTTTTTAGAAAATTATCAAGGTCCGTAGGTAGTGCGCGCATGACCCACGGACCCCTGAGAACGCATTTTTAAATATAAATTCCTCTAGAAAAATGAAACTAAAGATAAAAAGGAGAATTGAAATGGATAGAAATGAAGATTAAGATGACGTGGATTACTTGGTTCTGATGAATCACAGAATGAACGGTCAGTTGTCCCGATATTAGCTCTAGAAATTTTTTGCCAAAATCTCTCAATTCACTACTCTGAAGACAAAAGGTGAAAATGATTTTGTTTAACTCATTTTTATAGTTTTTGAATGAATAAAATATTATATTTTATTTATTTTTCACTCTAAAAGGTTATTTTTCGATATTTTTACTTCTTGGAAACAGGTATGTGTAATATTTTGACTTTTTGTGCAGGATACTAGATTTTTTGGTGAAAAGAATTAGTTGACACTGAGTATACTTTTATCACTTTTTCGGGCTCTTGAAAATTATGAAAAAATGAAACCCTGGAGTTCTCTTTTAAGCCCTTTTCAGACTCCCTAAATATGAAAATATCACCAAGTACTTCACTATTCGAACTCGTTAAAGGAAATGAACAATCATCCCTTCAGTATAAGCTTACACCTTTTCCAAACTGAAATGGACTATTTACAAAAAAGGCATACGTTGACTAATCATGGTCAATAGACTCTCCTGTATTATTTTATTCTTTTTCGGGCTTGAGAGACTAAATTTACAAAAAATTACAACCACAAAGTTTACTTATGTTTTTCTTCTAACTCCTTAAAACTGAAAAACTCTGAGTTTCTCCTATACTAGACTCGTTAAAATTTAATAGTAAAGGACCTATCGATTACAAACAGGACCAAACCACTCCTTCTTAGGGTTCGATTTTAATACTAAGATGGACTCATCCGAAGCATGAGCTTACACAAACAAGAAATTTTATCCTCCTCAAGCTTGTCAAAAATAAAGAGGTACTTGCTAGTAGTGGTGGGGGAAAAAAAGAGAAAAAGAATCTAGTTGTCACCCTTGTTTAAAACGCAGTATACCACTCTTAAACACGACACTTTGTCACACTTGTACCTGGGGTAGGAAATCCTTTGTCTAACAGTTAATCAAACCACATTAAAAGTCTTTAGCCGGTTTCTGGGTATTAGCTTTAGGTCAATTGTTACCAAACCATCAGCGACATCGTTACGTGTTCAAAAGACAGTTCAAATAAACCATTCATTGCAAACATTTTTCTCCATTCTCATTGACCATCCCTGAGTCAGTCCTTGCAAATATTTCTTCAAAACTTGATCTAATGGTTTCATGTAGTGGGATTTCCTATGACGGATCACTTTCTATCGATGACATCTCATCATTTAGGAAGTTGATCTAGAATCCCTTCAGTACCTTGGAGTCTCCATGCCTTAGTGGCAGGTTTCTTGCCTTCGATGAAAAGTTGCAACATTGACCTTCGATCTAATTATTTTGTGAAGTGTTCAACTGCAAATCATTCATTCACACTTCGTGGATTGTACTGAGTACTTTGAGAGCCATTGTCATTGTTGGTGGTTTCTCTCACGCTTGTTAACAGTTCACATCATTGAATGGTAGTCAAGTGGTTTCTACCATGTTCGACTTTGACACAATCAGTCACATGGATAGAATCATACTAGTTTGGGAAGCAGAAATCAAGACCTTGGATCTAATTTCCACCATCCAGGCTGCAAGGAGTTTTATTATTCATGATATAGTAGACTACTTATGACAGATGGTTGCGCCCATGTTGTGTCTATTATTGATGTAATATTAAAATCATATTTGTACCAGAACATTTAGTTAGTTTTGATCTAAGTATGGGAATGCCTACCTCAATGATGGTATATATATATATAATCTTGCATTGAATTTTTTTACAGGTTTTCGACCAGTGTGTCCGCAATCCAATCCTTGGAATGATAAAGCACTTCACTCTTCAGAACAACCTCAGACTTTGCACTATTGGGGGCAATATGTTACATGTTATTTTGTCACTGTGACATTTGACTATCAATATAGGTCTATCACTACTTATATTGTGCTCCCTTAGAGGTCAAAAAACCTAATTTTCCTAAAACGAGTCTTGGAATTGGAGAAAGGTTCATTAAAACCCTTAAAAGTCTAACTCCACACTTTTCCTAGCCTTTTCCTGTGTGTTCATGGATGCTTGTTCGATAGCCTGCGGCAGCTCTCACATGTTCTACTAATAAAACCTGCGGACCCCTATAAAAAGTAAAATAAAGGAAAAAGTAAGTTCTAGAAGACCAGCTGGTCAAATATTCTCCCAATTGGAAGCTTCTAGAGGCACGATCAACTCGATATTTATCCCTCCACTCATGGAGCTTATCCCTTGGTCTATGGAGCTCAAATCCCTTCATGAGAGGAATACATCCCTCTCTTCATGCAACTGAAACTACCTCCATTTTCCTATAAATTGAGCTCATGTTTCAGTCTCAAGGGTAGACATACATGTTAGTTGCTGAAGAAATTATCAAGAGAGCATACTCTCTACGCTAGTTGTTGTTGTCATGAAAATGATCACACCCTTATGTCCATAACTCCATGTTGATTCAAAGAGAGGAAGGCTTGTCAAACTGAAGGAGGAACGATTGTTCAGGACCCCGGGAGAAACTTGTATGACATCAAGGCATCAAGTTATAAATTTACTCTTTTCATTCAAGATAATACATATGAATCTCCTTTTCTCATTGAGTTGTTCTTGTGCTTATTTGAATAATTCAATACTTAGACTCCTTTATCACTAAGTTAGATTGGATGTTCTTAATTATTATATGTTGTACATGCTTTTAATTTTTTTCTACCTTTAACTACAGGTTCTACTTACTGAAGAAGCCTCTTTGGACTGATTGGATAAAATATTGCATCTAACATTGGATTTCAAGGTAGGGACATGTTCTCTTTCTTTGTTTATAATAATTCTGAATTGCAAATAATCTAGAGAAAACGATTTACAAATGGATGTTTGTTTCTAGCTATTCGTAGAATACTAGGGAGATCGCTCTTATCCGTGAGAGGGATTAATCTGCATAACACTCTCCATGATACCTTATCTAGGTAACCAACCCAATCACATGTGTGAAGAATGATTCTATGTTATCAGACTCTTTCATACAGAGAGTTTCAAAATCTCTCCTCAGCATTTGTAATTTTTTTGTCTTCACCTTCTCCATGCCTTGATAGGCTGTCTTGAGAATATCCCATGCCTTCTTAGACTTTGTTGCTATTAAAATCCTTGAAAAAAGACTCTCATGTACTGCCTGAAAGAGGTAGAAGAGGGCTTTGGAGTTCTTCTTCTTATTATCTATCAACAAGTCTCTTTTTGCTGTTGTCAAAGTAGCCAGCACTGTTGCGTCTACTGGTTCTTGGAAACCTTGTTCCACCAACTCCGATATACCTTGTGAAGCAAACAGGGCCCTCATTGTAATGACCCAATAATCATAATTTTTACGATTGAACTGTGGTAATTGTGGATTTTTCAGGCTTGTGCCTGATGCTACCATCGTGATTATATTAATCAAAAAATCTTCTTGACTGTGTCAAACGGAAGCTTTCTCACTGCTGGAGAAACACGTTTCTCAAACCAATTTTATAGCTTCTGCAATGAAGAGAAAGCTCATGCTTCTTTCACTGAGAACCTAGACCTGCTCTGATACCATGTTGGAATTTCTGAATACAATCAAACTGAGGAAATGTGTTTCCCCACAACATAGAGATTTCAATAATAATGCGGAAATTAAATAAAATAGTCAATACACATAGGCAGTGTAACAACACAGGAGAGGAACAAACTTCCTTTTCATTCCATCACATTCAAAACAAATAAAATTACATTAGTTATAAACGAATGACTGAAGCCTATAAACCTAATTCTACTTAATGCTAATTCAATGTTGAACAGACATTCCACAAACAATAATCCTTGGGCCATCAAAAGACTCATTCTTTCATTAAATCGGCACGCAGGTTCTATTTCTGCTTATATTAAAATCACACGAAGACACGTTCAAAATAGAAACTGGCAGACTTCAAATTTTATTTGTTGTGGCTCTGAGTCCTCATCACATCCGGCTTCTCATCATTGATCGCGGATCGACGGTCTTAACTTTAGCTGCTACAAACATGAGTAAGCATAAAAGGTTGCAGGCGCAATGTGTAATGGCACGATCGTACTGCAAAAAAAAAAACTTAACTTGCAGGCGCTAAGCAGTAAACAAAAATGGTTGCGAATCTGATGGACGATAGCACAATTGCATCGCATGGAAAATAACATAGCTTGCGATGGCAGAAATGTAAGTGGTAAATAATGTGAAGTGCACTATGCGGGCGACTTAAACAAAGGTAAGTGTGGTAAGAGAAATACAAAGGAATCAGGCACAAAACAATATTATGGCTTATGCGATAAGGTTAAGGTAGGTCCCGCCGGATATTGCATAGTCAGTAGAATAACATATGGCGAATGGCTTAGATGGTAAATCAAAAGACTTGCAATTACGCACTGTGGGGAAAGGTAAGTCAAATTGGTAGGTAAGGAAATAAACGCAGAGTTTAAGGCTCGGGTACTCTGTTGATCTTTTGTGTGGATTGCATAAATATGCCTCCAATTTCTTAGATCCTTACTTGTCCTTCTATGTTGTCAAAATTTATGAAATTGTGGGCTGTTTCCGCTTCTCATTCATGGTGGTGGTTGGGAGTAAAATTCCAACAGTTCGTTGAATGATTGAATTATTTGTTCTCAGAGCCATGGTTAGTAGTATCTTTTATTGCAGGGTCTATCATCGTGATTACAACTATACTAAAAACTATTTTCTCTGGGTTGCAACTCCACCACCATTAAATACAAGGTTTGAAGAAACATATAATATTCATGTCATAACAATTCAGCACCATAAAGTGAAATCCAGAAATAGTAATGGCTTCTTCCCTCACAAGATAATATTAATGTGTCGTCCAGCTATTCAGTTCTCTCTCATTCTTAGTATTGTAACTTGGATTTACTGGTTTAAGCTTATTTAAACTATGTTTATTGAAAATTTTATCATCTAATAAACTTATGTAAATGTTTATTGCAAATTGGGATGTAGATTTTAGCTTCAAACATCTAACAAACAGAGTGCAAAGCCTGTACCCATTAGATGCACACACTGTTTAATCGATGACATGGCCCCTATTTTTCAATATGTATCGTTGTCTTTTTCTGTAATATTGAGAACATTTATAACTTATCCTTGATCAAAGATAAAATATAGTTATATAGCCGGAATATTGGGCAAAGTTCACATTTTAAAGCTAACCAGAAAGATAAAATATTTTATCATTTTCTCCATTCAATTTCATTACCAATTCCATGTAATTTTGGATTACAATGTTACTAATAGAATAAGCACAAATTTCACATAAAATTTGACTATTCCATTGAGTCTCTGCACATCATATTCTATTGTTACTATTTCTGTCAACACTCCAACAATAGTCTTAACACTAAATATAGGCACACTAAAAATGATTTGCTATGATGTAAGAGAATTGCAAGTGAAGATGGTAAAGTTACAGGAAATAAAATATGAATAGAATAATAATTGGCACAATCCACGAAGGGCATTAGGATTACATAACTTTCTAATGTGAGATTGCAAAATTTATTTGATCATTTTTATTTTTTATTAAAATAGTAATTCTAAAATTGTAAGTGAAATGAAATGTAATTTGGATTCATTAATATAATATAACAAGGCCATAACACGGTTGAATACCTGCTAATTTTAAAGAACATCGTTAATGGCTATAACAGGTTATGAAACTAGGACTTCAACTTCTTTTGTTGCTTTTCTTTGAAGCCGATGGATCTCCTATGCCAAATTATGGTGAATCAAAGTGAAAGTAAAGGCCGAGAGGAAGCTTCTTACTCAGTTTACCACATCCCTAAGTCCAAAAGAACCTCCCTAGAAGATCCACAATCCAAAATTCACTAGGATAATTTCCTTTGACATCATTGAAGCTACAAAATGAACTCCTTAAATTTGTGTAGAGAAAACTACATGATAAGGCCACTACGATCAAGACTAATTTTGGGAATCAAATTCGCAAATTGTATGGAACTAACTACCTAATAGGAATTGATCCCTACTCCTCTGCACCATATACCTCAACCAATGCAAAGAAAACTAGTAGGTCAATAACACATGGCTAGAGCCACTTGCTAGTTGTAGTGGATAAACATAAAGTTGGCAGAATGTAGAGGATGATTGTAAAGCAATAACTACCATAAATAGTAGATTTTGATGGGTCTTACATAACATGTTATAGATGTGCACTTTTTTCATGGGAATTATGTGTTAATAAATATGGCCCCTGCTAGGGTTCAAGAATAACCCTTCTTATTTGATATTAATAATAATACTAAATAAGAGGGGACCCTTAGCTTTAAAAAAAAAATCAATTAGTATTTTTTTCCCTTTTCAAATAAAACTTTCTATCATAACTTAGGGAAATTCCTTAGAAAATCCTTGAAATACTCTGTTATGATAGATTACAATAAAATCTTTCTTTGAGCGAAATAGGCACATCCATCGTAAATGTAGATATCTTTTGTAAACCTAATCTTTTGTGTCACTGTAATATTATGAGTAATGTGATCCCAAAAGCCTATACATTAGAAGATAGTCGCAAATCGCATATCGCAGAAAAATGTTAAACGAATACTTTTTATATGTTATATTTGCGATTTGCGATTTTGCGATATTTGCGTATTTTGCGATGGTTACGCTTGAAGAAAATCCGACATTGCGTTATTAGCAAATCAGACGTAATACGTGCATTCTTAAATATCAAGTATCCAATGTAAATCTTTTCATAAATAAATATCCGTTATGTGCTTTAAATGATTGAATTAATGAATGGATTGTCAATTATCAATAGAAAGTATTTTGTTTTGATTGAAAGGTTGTTTCCGTTAGAATAATATATTTCATCTGCCTTTTGCATTTAAAACTATCTCATCACCTTTCTCATGTCATTACTCTCACTTAAATCGTAAAATCGCAGGCGTGAAGGAGCAAAAGACTATACGAAGCATTCACAGAGTATTATGGGAAAGAAAGAGAAGAATCCAAGTTCTGAAAACAAAGAAATGGCTTCACTGTATGCGGATAGTGCTTGCAATAAGGATGCCGGTATAACCACCTGGGAAGGAATGTATAATTTGCTCAAAGAAGAAAATCCCAGGGTGATGCAAGTTGCGGCTACTGCAGGATCAAGTAATTCATCTGAAGCAACCCTTAAAGACCTGGCTTGTTCATTTCTGCACCGGATAGCAGCAAGACCAAGAATTCTTCCGTATTCAGACATGGTAAAATGGGTGTTGGACATCACCGATATTTCAGACAGGCAATTTAGAACTCTAGATCAAGAGCTCATCGGGTCGTTCACTACGGAAAATTTGAGGCTGATGTATCATTTGCCGGAACCTCAGGCGACTTATAATAAACAATTTATGGAGAATTTTGCCAAAGAACATGAAAATTTGGCGGAATGCACAAGGGAATGGACCAAAAGAGATGAACCATTGAAGAAAAACAAACACGGTATGTACAGTACTGGTTCACTCACCTCTCCATATTGTTTTGTTGCTGCTATGTTATGCAGGCTTTTTGGAAAGCCTGATATAAATATGGTCTTACCTGAATGGCTTCCATTGTTAAATGTTGTTGTTAATGCTACTATTGTAGACTGGGCCAAGATATTATCTGACAATTTAGCCACTGCTATTTTCAATTACCGGTCTAAACGAATTGTTTCTCAGAGGATTTATCCTCCTTTTTATCTGTCTGCCTATGTTATGGATGCTATCTGCTTTTTTTCTAAATTCCCTTTGATGGGTTGGCAATGGACGATTCACGATCCTTTGCCTATTCATGTGTATCACAAGGAACTGTGGGAATCCAAGTTTGTTCCTCATTTTTACAAGATTTTCCACGGCATAATGTTGCCTCTGCACAGAACATTGTATAATAAAGATGCTCCAAGGTTTTCCCCAGAAGCACAAGTCGACATTCTCCCTGTCGCACGATGGTTTGGGGAAGAGTGGTTTACCTATGTAAGGGTTTTTGGAAGCTCTGCTTCTCCTCATGTTTTACCCTTATATGTTTCTAATAAACTTATAGCTCGAGAAATTGCATACCAAACCTGTGGTGAAGGAGGTTTGACAAAGGAATTAAAGGATAAGAAGAAGGCCATTTGGCCACAATTTCCCGTAGCTTGTGGAACATTTTCATTATTTGATGTTGGACATGCATTCAAGGAAGTAAGCAATATTACATGCTTACAATTGTTTAAATTTGCAAAAAGGTTATTCGACCCTAATGAAGTTGCTAAAAATTTCACCTCTGCAATCAAAGTAAGGATATTTTCCAGAGAAGAGGACCCTTTCGATGATATATTCCTAGAAAAATCCAAAATGAAAGAAATTCTACATTCAGCACAGATGCAGTTATCTCCAGAACAATTTCATGAATTTAAAGTTTACATAAAAAGAAGACTAACTACTATCCCTTTGGAAAATTTGCATTTGGAACTCGCAAGGGAACCAACTCCTAGTGTCAGTCTCAACGGCAGTTCAGGTACAGATAAGTCTAAGTCAAAATCTGAAAGAGAGACTTCTGAACTTTCTGATAAGTCCAATGAAGAGCAGGATAGAAATGAAGAATTAGTGAAAGATACTGCTCAATCGAAAGAGCTTTCACAATAGCAAATTTTGACTTCTCAGCAGATAAATCCTCCTCCTACCAATGTACAGCAACAGTCAATCACAATTGAATTAGACAAAGAATGGGAAAGATTTAATCAATTGCTTAATGTGGAAGGACAGAATATACAGACCCCTGTACAGACAACAAAAGTTTTGAGCACAAGAATAAGCGGTAATGTGACAAATACAGAACATATACCTGTCACTCCCTCTTCTGAGATTGTACTTAATGTAGAGGACATTCCTCCTCTAGATGTATTCTACAGCCTGAAGTATAAAGCAGTAGTGAAGAAACAAAGAAAAAAGAGAAAATTAGAAGGTGCAATTGCTACTGAAGCAGAACAATTAGATGTCTTGTGGAAGGATCCTACCACAGAGCCTACTGATAATCTTGCTAAGTTATCTCAAATTACTGGAGCTTATGCTTCTGCAACTATTGACAAAGCATTTGAGATACATCTCTTATTAAATGAAAAGAAGAACAGATACAAGTTCTGCAACAACAATTGCAACAGGTACAGGCCAATAATGAAGCACAGATGAAACTTGAAAAATTACAGCAACAACTTCAAGAAATGCAAATTGGATATCAAAAAAGTTTAGCTGATAAAGAGAAACAAATACAGATTATCCAAGATCAGCACAAAGATGATCCTAAGCTTCCAAAGTTTATTTCAGAAACTATTTCTTTAAACAATCAACTACTGCAACAAGAAGAAGTATTATGCCAAAAAATCTTGCAATGGAACTCTTTTTGTCAAGAAAGTGATAATATCACTAATCATGTCGTAGATTTATGAAATGATTATGATTTAATTAATGAAAAAGTTACTGATTATTTGGTATGGCAAAAGACAGAGGAAGGAAGAAAAGCTGGTGCACCAATTATTAATGAAAACCATAAAGAAATACTTTTCAATGACTGGGATGCACAAATCAGAGGGGCAGAGAAAGCAGTAGAAGAGTCGGCTACAGCAGCAAGCAGTCTTACTGATTTTGTAAATGAGAATTTGCACAAAGAAAATTTGATTTCAGAAACTGTTCCAGGATATCTTCCACAGGCGCATCAATTGCGAACAGAATGGACACAAAAGGCGGAAGAAAAAGCAAAATCAATCCAAGGATTGACAAGATTAAACTGGGATTCTTACTGGACATATTTAGTGAAACCACACAGTCAACGCAGTGCGCTTAATTGCATCATTAGTTCTGCTGAGAAGATTGCGCCTACACTTGCCGATTCTGTCTTTTCAGGACAGTTGAAATCTGAAGTCGGCCAACCACCTCTTCTCAAAACAATGTTGGATGCTTGCAAGTTTAAAGATCAAGTTCATAAGTAGTTACTTAATAGTCTTTATTTTTAGATTTAGTTTTAGTTTTACTGTATTTTTGCCTAGGAAAAGGACGGTCATTTAAACCGAATCCTTATTTTTTGTAATAAGCTATTTTTAGATTTAGCTAGTAGTATTTAGACCCTTCTCATGCATTTAGAGAAGGGTTTTGAATTATAATATTTTGGACTTGGAGATTACATTTCTGTACTCCATTGCCTCGTATATTTTATAAAGGATCACATCTGGTGATTTTATGCAAATTTATCTTTAAAGTGTTGCATTTCTGTACCTTGGATTTGATTTTGCATCTGAATTACTGGATTAGAGTATTAGATTTCATTTGAAAGCTTTCAAGATGGATAAGGTATTTTTATCTATTCACTGTTGATTTCTTTTGTCATATGATATTCGCTTTAAAATTTTCTATCATTTATATATATTTGGTTTTCACAACGTTTCTTTATATATCATTTTTTAGTATAATTGAAATGTTATCTTTCATAAAGTGTATGTAGATGATATACAATGATGAATACAATATGCTAATATAACTCTGTTTAATTTCTTAAACAGAGTTATCTTTATTTGTTACTGCACAATTTCAATTAAACTTTAATACATTTTTATGGTTATTGTTAAATTGGAATAATTTTAAGTTGTATTCACATATGATTGCCTGGGTTAGTGTTAGAATTTCTTTATCAATATTTAGTTTAAATTAGATAGTTTTATTTCAGTCAATTTAGTCCCATTTTCACTCATCCAAATCAACCCATCACCAACCCACTAGTTATAAGGAAACTGGTCCTTTCAATCCGGTCGGAGCCACCATACCAAATGGATAAGGAGCTGTCCTAAGGTCCCAACCGGGTGGTTTTCCCCAATGTTTGAAGCAGAGATTTTCTAGGCTTCAACATTTTTGGCGCTAGAAGGAGGGCATGAGCTATGAATGGCAAGTAAATCTTTACCCACAAGCCATTCTGAGAGCAAAACACCCTCATTAACTTATTCAATTTCTTCTGAAATACAAAATCCTATAGAAGGAATTGAGAAGAATATTCAGACACCCACTACCAAAATCTCAAAACAATCAGACAATCAAAATCCTGAGTCTCCTGAAGTACAAGATTTAATTCATAAATTGAAAGGATTCTCATTATCTCTAGAAGAGTCTGAAATATCTGAAGGTAGTGTAAGCTCAAAATTTGTTCCTTCAAAACCTCTTACTAGGCTTCAAAGTGAAAAAATTGGTATTTCTCCGAAAGAATTCCCTTTACCTAGTAGATTCAAGACAAGAAGAACTCAATCAGAATCAGTAAGTGATATAAGTTCTTCATCTCATATTCAATCACCTGTTTCCGAAACCCCATCTCAACAAAGTGCAGTTGTTTCCACGTCATCTGCTCAATCATCATCAATCTCAACATCATCTATTCCAAGAACTTCTGTTCCAACATCACCAGTCTCTACTACTCCTCCAACAGTTGTTACAATAATGGCTAGACCATGGGCTAGTCCAGGCGCTGTCAACATGCCTGCACCTTTACATGATTTACCTGACAATCCTGGAAAATGGCTTCCAAAGTTCAGTCCAGAGCTTAACATTCAAGCTGAAGAACACATCAATAACTTTATGCTGGCTGTAAATTTGAATGGAGTCGTAGAAGAAGATGTTGTAGTCAGACTATTCCCTTATACTCTTCAAGGGGCAGCAGGATCCTGGTAATTTTCATTACCTTCAGGATCCATAACAAGTTGGGCCATTTTTGCAGATCATTTTTTAACCAAATTTGGAGATGACAGATCAATAGCTACTTTAATCAACGATCTCTCAAATTTGAAGATAGAACCCAAGGAGCCCATTAAATATTTCAACGCTAGATTCAACAAACTCTTGAACAAAATCCACACAGATTCAAGGCCTAGTGAACAGGTCAGAAGTGAATGGTACATAACTGCTTTGCCCTCAAACATAGCAATTTTTGTAGATAGAGCTGCAAAACCTACGTTGGCTGAGAATATGAAAGAGGCTATTGCAGTAGAAAAATGAATTATTTCTCTAGAAAAGAAAAATGTTATTGAGGAAAGGAAATCCAAGAAAGTCAGCTTCAAAGATTATTCAAAGAAAAAGGCCAAAGACCCATACGACATGGAAGGTTTACAGAAAGTTCTTAAAACCATGTCAAATGAAATGGTTGAAATAAAAAAACAAGTAGTTGAAACTTCTACCAAAAAACCATTCCGAAATTTCAAAAGAAATCAACTTGAATCTAAACCTCCCAATTCAATCTCTAATGCAGAATCAGAAGAGGAAGAAGAAGAAGATACTCCTCCAGTATCAGAAGAGGAAGATGAAAATGAAGAAATAGCCGAATTGCATGGAATGTGGGATTTTATTCTCCCTAATTCTGATAGTGAGGTAGAACAAGAAGCTATGCCTGTAAGTACTAGGAGTAAATCTACATCAGAGCCTGTACAAACAGTTCCTAAAAAGAAAATTATAACTCCAAGTACCAAAGACAAATCCCCTGCAAAGAAAACTTCTCCATTACCTACTCAAAATCAGCCATCTTCTTCTAATCCTCCTACATCAACATCAAAGACTTTGGTGGTATCAGATCCAATCGAATATAACATTGTTGAAGACATGAAAAACATTAAAGCCAACATTTCCTTACATGAAATCAACAAACTAAAACACCAGCAGAAGTTGCTATTAAAAGAATTAAATGCTACACCAATTGCTCCTTTACCAAGTGGTGTAGTTGCAAAAGCAGCTAAAGGAACCGGTAAGCCACCAGACAAAGTAGATGCTACTGATACTGTGCTCATTGGAGAAAGATCAAATTCTCAGACTCCTCCTTTTCTTTTGACTTATGAAATGTACAATAAAAATCTGCATAATTGTTTAATCGATTCTGGAGCATCCTCTAATATAATGCCTACTTCTGTTTGTGCCAAATTGAATATTGAACCACAAAAATCGACAGTTCATATTGTTCAATTGGATCGCTCTAAAGTTCAAGTTGTAGGAGAAATCAATTCAGTTACTATCAGACTAGCTTCCGATCCTAGGATTGTCCAAAGAATTGATATTTTGATTGTAGATATTCCTGAATTCTATGGATTAGTCTTAAGCAAGGACTGGTCTGCAAAACTTAATGGTTATATCGCAACTGATTATTCACATATGTGGCTTCCTTACAAAGGGAAACCAAATCAAATCAAAGTTGAACGAGAAAAACATATGATGCACACCGTTACTGAATTTGAACAATCAAATGAACCTGTGGCTTTTAACAACAATATTCTTGGAGGTTATTCTACTGAGTCATTCCTTGGGAACTTCAAAGCACCACAATCACCCTTTTCTGTAAATACTTTTGTTTCTCAAATAGAAATTTTTTCACAGTCTGATTCTTCTAGAATTGTAAATATTTCTGATACAAATGTAGATAAACCAATAGATAAATATTTATTTTGGTCATTATATTTTGATGGATCAAAATCTAGTGATGGAGCTGGAGCAGGATACATCTTAATTGATCCAGATGGAGAGAAAACCATGCTATCATGTAGGTTAGAATTTGAGTGTACAAACAATACTGCAGAATATGAAGCCTTGATTCAAGGACTTTATAAAGCTATAGGGTTAGATGTTAAATACTTGAAAGTCTTTGGTGAATCTGAAATTATCATAAAACAAGTTAGGAATACTATCCATTACCTTTCAGGACATCTTAAACATTATCAAACCCTAGTGCAAGATCTTACCACTCATTTTTTAGCATTCAATATTTCTTCTATTCCTAGGAATCAAAATACATCAGCTGATTTGTTAGCTAATGTTGCATCCAAACTCCTTCCTGCTGAAGATTGTAGTCCTGATAGATTTTCAGTAGAATTGATTTTTTGCCATCTGTTCCAGATAATATCACAAATTGGAGAGTATTTTACCATGATCAAGATATTTTAAATTTCATGACTTCAGAGAAATCATATGATGAACAAATTATTGATGAAGATGATCATGATTTACAAATTGCCTCAAAAGGTAATGAAAATCCCATTCCGAAATCTGTTGTTAAATTAGAGGACTTATATGATATTAAAGACAGATTCAAGAAATTCACTAATGCTAAACTTCAAAGTTCCACTTTGAAGTTTGAATTAGTAAATCTTGGCTCTGACTCTAATCCTCAAAATGTTAATTTAGGACTCAATTTAACTCCAGAGGAAAGAAATGCTTTCATTAAACTTCTGAACAAATATAAAAATGTTTTTTCTTGGAATTATGATGATTTAAAAACATATGATACTTCGGTTATTCAACACACAATTCCAATGCTTCCTGATATTAAACCTATTCAACAAAAGCTAAGGAAGGTTCATCCAAATCTCGAAGGACAAATCAAATCAGAACTTAATAAACTTTTAAAAGCTAAAATCATTTTTCCTGTAAGGCACTCCAATTGGGTTTCCAATATGGTACCTGTAAGGAAGAAGAATGGTGATATAAGAATCTGTATTGATTTTAGAAATTTAAACAAAGCATGTTTAAAAGACAATTTCCCATTACCAACTATGGAATAGATACTTCAAAAGGTAGCTGGTTCTAAACTCATGTCCTTTCTTGATGGATTTTCAGGCTATAATCAAGTTTTAGTTCATCCAGATGACAGATTGAAAACAACTTTCAGAACAAAATGGGGAACCTATGCTTATCAGAAAATGCCTTTTGGTCTAATAAATGCTGGAGCAACTTTCCAAAGAGCCATGGACATAGCATTTAAAGGTCTGATCAATAAATCAGTTGTTGTTTATCTTGATGACATAACAGTATTTTCAAAAAAGAGAACCAATCATCTACATGATCTAAAGCAAATATTTGAAAGATGTAGAAGGTTTGGTATTTCCTTAAATCCAAAGAAATCTTTCTTTTCTTTGGATGAAGGAAAACTCTTAGGATTTTTTGTGTCAAAATATGGTATATATATTGATCCAGATAGAGTGAAAGAAATTTCTGATATTTCTTTACCTCATAACAAAAAATCCATGCAATCATTTCTTGGGCAAATCAATTTTGTAAAAAGATTCATTCCTGATTTTTCTCAAATTGTTTTACCTATGCAAAATATTATCAAGAGGAATTCAGTATTCAAATGGGGGCATAAAGAGAAAGAAGCCTTTGGGGCAATCAAACAAGCGATCATTAATGCACCAGCATTGAATACCCCTGATTTTTCTAAAGATTTTACTTTGTATACTTTGGCCACCGAAACATCCTATGCTGCTGTTTTAACACAACTCAATGATCAGAAAATTGAGGCACCAATTTCTTTCTTTAGCTCAAATCTGCAAGGAGCTGAGCTGAATTATTCCGATGTTGAAAAACAAGCCTTTGCCGTGTTTAAATCAATCAAACATTTCAGACCTTTTCTCTTGAAAACACATACAAAAATCATTGTCCCATTCTCTGCAGTGAGACAATTATTAATTCAAAAATAAGTAGGAGAAAAGAGAGCTAATTGGGTAACAGCTTTGCAAGAATATGATATTGATATTAAGCCAGCTAAGATTGTTAGAGGACAAGGTTTTTGCAGATTATTGGCAGGAGCTCATAACATACCAGAAAATCAAGATCCAAACAATGATATTCAAGTTAGTCAGATAAGTATTACAGATTCTGAATCTCAGTATGTTGATCTCATCTATTACTTGAAAAATGGGTATGCTCCTTCTAATCTCAGCTATAAGAACAAACGTGCTTTAAGATTAAAGGCTATTAAATATGAGATCATTGATAATGTGTTATTCAGAAAGAATTATGATTCAATCCTATTAAGATGTCTTGAAAAGACTGAAGCTGAAAAGGTGTTGCAGGAATTGCATGATGGACCAGCAGGAGGTCATTTTGGAGGTGATACCACAACTCACAAAATAATTCATGTTGGTTATTACTGGCCTACCCTTTTTAAAGATACGCATGATTATGTGAGGAAGTGCAAAATTTGTCAAACTGCTAGTGGAAGACAAAAGAAACCAGCTTTTCCTTTGCAACCAGTAAATATTGAGCAACCATTTGAGCAATGGGGGCTTGACATTATTGGTGAGATAGTACCTCATTCTTCCAAATAGCACAAATACATCCTTACAGCAACTGATTACTTTACAAAATGGGTAGAAGCAATCCCTTTGAAGGTAGCCAATTCTGATGCAATTATTGATTTCATAGATCAATTCATCATAACCAGGTTTGGTGTACCTAATGCTCTAGTCTTTGATAATGCATCTTACTTCTCTGGAAATAGTTTAATAGAATTTGCAGTCAAAAGAGGTTTTAAATTAAAATATTCAGCAAATTATTATCCACAAGGTAATGGTTTGGCTAAATCCACTAACAAAAACCTTATCAAAATCATTAAAAGGACCATTGATCAAAATCAAAAGAATTGGCACAAGTCTTTAATCTTTGCATTATGGGCTGATCGTATCACTGAAAAAGCTTCAATAGGGACTTCACCTTTCAATTTAGTTTATGGAAAAGAAGCTGTGATACCATCAAATTTAACTCTTCCATCATTATCCATAGTGCAATTTATTGAAGAAAATCTTTCTTCATCCATTCAATTGAGATATGATCAAATCCTTAAACTAGAAGAAGATAGAGATAAAGCAAAAATTATTCATGAAAAACATCAACAGCTTGTAAAATCTTCTTTTGATGCAAGTTCTACCGGCTCAAAGATTTTGTCAATTGGTGATCTTGTTCTAAAATGAGATAAAGCACATGAAGAAAAAGGTAAGTATACCAAGTTTCAGAAAATGTGGCTTGGACCATTTCAGATTGCTAAAAAGATAGGCTCAAATACATTCATACTCCAAGATTTAACAGGAAAGAGAGAATCTCTTCCTGTAAATGGGCTTGTCTTAAAGAAATTCTTTTCATAAGGAGGTAACCCATTCTTAATTGTACATATTCCTTTCTACAAAGTTTTTAATTGTTTTTGCAAATAAAGGTTGTTAATAAGTCTCTAATTGACTGTTTACTATTAAGAAAATTTCTTAGGAAAAATATTATAAATATTTATTTTGTGTAAATGAGAATTTTTAAAGAGATGATCATAGTTTTTGGATAGTTTAAAATAAAATGTTAAACTTTGAAATATTATTCCAATCATTTGCATGATCTTTTGAAAACTTGAGGAGAATGTAAATCATTATAAGTTTATTGAGTAGAGAAAGGTTATCTATAAAAGTAAAGATTTTTCAAAGTCTTGGTACTCAAGAAACTCTGAAAATTGTCATCCATTGATTCTTAAGGATAAAACTATTTCACCCCATCCATTTAAGTTGTGATTTTTTAGAATGCAATTCTAAGAAATTATATGAAATTTAAGAGATAAGAGGTCTCATTATGAGCCAACTTACCATGTTCATAAGAAGTAATGAAACTGACATTACCAATACTGCATACCAAAACAGGGTAATGGCTTATAAATATAAGACAAGGGGTCTCATCACGAGCTAGCTTGTTCAGTTTAATTATAACTAGTGAATGGCATTGTTATTAACTGGCTACCAAACCAGAAAAATGGCTCTTAAAAATAAAAATAAGTAAAAGACAAAAACATGAGATAATAGGTCTTATGAATTTATCTTTAAAAAGTCATAATTTTAGTTGGATGGGACAATGAATGGTTAATGGTTTAAAGGTAACCCTGTCGAGACTATGAACGTTTGCTGGCAGCAGAGGCAATACCTATGGCAATAGAGTGTATTATAAAACCAAAACTTGGAGAAATCCACTTACTTCATTATTAACACCAATCAAAGCTTGAGATAACCCAAAAATGTTTTTATTCTTAAGGAATTAGAAAGAAATTGTGAATGATTTTTATTTCTTTTTCATAGTTAAATTTTATTTGAATTATCCTAAGATAGTTTTCATTATCTTTAAAAATATTTACTTACTAGAAATATAGTGTTCATTTTATTTTTTCAGAGATAACTGTTTCTTTCAGTGAATCGCCAATTGTTGTGGCCAGCAACAACCCCCCTTTTTATTTAATATTAGTAATAATACTAAATAAGTGGGGACCCTTAGTTAAAAAATCCAAAAAAATCAATCATTATTTGTTTCCCTTTTCAAATAAAACTTTCTATCATAACTTAGGGAAATTCCTTAGAAAATCCTTAAGAAACACTTAAGTTTATGATAGATTACAATAAAATCTTTCTTTGAGCGAAATAGTGCATCCATCGCAAATGGTAGATATCTTTTGTAAAACTGAATCTTTTAAACTGCGACTTTGCGATATTGCGATAACGCGATCCCAAAAAGCCTATACATTAAAATACTGGTCGCAAATCGCATATCGCAGAAACAAAAAGATAAATGTTAAACGAATACTTTTTATATGTTATATTTGCGATTTGCGATTTTGCGATATTTGCGATGGTTACGCTTTGAGAAAATGTGATTTGCGATATTGCGATATTGCGATATTGCATAGCAAATCGCAGATCGCAATATCGCAGATTCTTAAAAGCTCGTTGTCCAATGAAAATCTTTTCATAAATCAATATCCATTATGCGCTTTAAATGATTGAATTAATGAATGGATTGTCAATTATCAATAAAAAGTATTTTGTTTTGATTGAAAGGTTGTTTCCGTTAGAATAATATATTTCATCCGCCTTTTGCATTTAAAACTATCTCATCACCTTTCTCATGTCATTACTCTCACTTAACTCGTAAAATCGCAGGCGCGAAGGAGAAAAAGACTATACGAAGCATTCACAGAGTATTATGGGAAAGAAAGAGAAGACTCCAAGTTCTGAAAACAAAGAAATGGCTTCACTGTATGCGGATACTGCTTGCAATAAGGATGCCGGTATAACCACCTGGGAAGGAATGTATAATTTGCTCGAAGAAGAAAATCCCAGGGTGATGCAAGTTGCGGCTACTGCAGGATCAAGTAATTCATCTGAAGCAACCCTTAAAGACCTGGCTTGTTCATTTCTGCACCGGATAGCAGCAAGACCAAGAATTCTTCCGTATTCAGACATGGTAAAATGGGTGTTGGACATCACCGATATTTCAGACAGGCAATTTAGAACTCTAGATCAAGAGCTCATCGGGTCGTTCACTACGGAAAATTTGAGGCTGATGTATCATTTGCCGGAACCTCAGGCGACTTATAATAAACAATTTATGGAGAATTTTGCCAAAGAACATGCAAATTTGGTGGACTGCACAAGGGAATGGACCAAAAGAGATGAACCATTGAAGAAAAACAAACACGGTATGTACAGTACTGGTTCACTCACCTCTCCATATTGTTTTGTTGCTGCTATGTTATGCAGGATTTTTGGAAAGCCTGATATAAATATGGTCTTACCTGAATGGCTTCCATTGTTAAATGTTGTTGTTAACGCTACTATTGTAGACTGGGCCAAAATATTATCTGACAATTTAGCCACTGCTATTTTCAATTACCGGTCTAAACGAATTGTTTCTCAGAGGATTTATCCTCCTTTTTATCTATCTGCTTATGTTATGGATGCTATCTGCTTTGTTTCTAAATTCCGTTTGATGGGTTGGCAATGGACGATTCAATATCCTTTGCCTATTCATGTGTATCACAAGGAATTGTGGGAATCCAAGTTTATTCCTCATTTTTACAAGATTTGCCACGGCATAATGTTGCCTCTGCACAAAACATTGTATAATAAAGATGCTCCAAGGTTTTCCCCGGAAGCACAAGTCGACATTCTCCCTGTCGCACGATGGTTTGGGGAAGAGTGGTTTACCTATGTAAGAGTTTTTGGAAGCTCTGCTTCCCCTCATGTTTTACCCTTATATGTTTCTGATAAACTTATAGCTCGGGAAATTGCATACCAAACCTGTGGTGAAGGAGGTTTGACAAAGGAATTAAAGGATAAGAAGAAGGCCATTTGGCCACAATTTCTCGTAGCTTGTGGAACATTTTCATTATTTGATGTTGGACATGCATTCAAGGAAGTAAGCAATATTACATGCTTACAATTGTTTAAATTTGCAAAAAGGTTATTCGACCCTAATGAAGTTGCTAAAAATTTCACCACTGCAATCAAAGTAAGGATATTTTCCGGAGAAGAGGATCCTTTCGATGATATATTCCTAGGAAAATCCACACTGAAAGAAATTCTACATTCAGCATAGATGCAGTTATCTCCAGAACAATTTCAAGAATTTAAAGTTTACAGAGAAAGAAGACTGACCACTATCCCTTTGGAAAATTTGCGTTTGGAACCCGCAAGGGAACCAACTCCTAGTGTTAGTATAAGTGGCAGCTCAGACACAGAAAGGTCCAAGTCAAAGTGTAACAAAGAAACTTCTGAAAATTCTAAAAAGACTGATAAAGATGAAAGCTTAGTGAAAGATACAGCTCAATCGAAAGAGCTTTCATAACAACAGACTTCAACCATGCCAAAGTTAAATCTTCCACCTCTCAATATACAGCAACAGTCAGTCACAATTGAACTAGACAAAGAATGGGAAACTTTTAATGAAATACTTAATGTTCAAGGACAGATTACACAGACCCCTGTACAGACAACAAAAGTTTTAAGCACAGGAATAAGCGGTAATGTGACAAATACAGAGCATATACCTATCACTCCCTCTTCTGAAATTGTACTTAATGTAGAGGACATTCCTCCTCTAGATGTATTCTACAGCCCGAAGTACAAAGCAGTAGTGAAGAAGCAAAGGAAAAAGAGAAAATTAGAAGGTGCAATTGCTACTGAAGCAGAACAATTAGATGTCTTGTGGAAGGATCCTACCACAGAGCCTACTGATAATCTTGCTAAGTTATCTCAAATTACAGGGGCTTATGCTTCTGCAACTATTGATAAAGCATTTGAGATACAACTCTTATTAAATGAAAAAGAAGAACAGATACAAGTTCTGCAACAACAATTGCAACAGGTACAGGCCAATAATGAAGCACAGATGAAACTTGAAAAGTTACAGCAACAACTTCAAGAAATGAAAATTGGACATCAAAAAAGTTTGGCTGATAAAGAGAAACAAATACAGATTATCCAAGATCAGCACAAAGATGATCCTAAGCTTCCAGAGTTTATTTCAGAAACTATTTCTTTAAACAATCAACTACTGCAACAAGAAGAAGTATTATGCCAAAAAAATCTTGCAATGGAATTCTTTTTGTCAAGAAAGTGATAAGATCACTAATCATGTCGTAGATTTACGAAATGATTATGATTTAATTAATGAAAAAGTTACTGATTATTTGTTATGGAAAAAAACAAAGGAAGGAAGAAAAGCTAGTGCACCAATTATTAATGAAAACCATAAAGAAATACTTTTCAATGACTGGGATGCACAAATCAGAGGGGCAGAGAAAGCAGCAGAAGAATCGGCTACAGCAGCAAGCAGTCTTACTGATTTTGTAAATGAGAATTTGCACAAAGCAAATTTGATTTCAGAAACTGTTCCGGGATATCTTCCACAGGCGCATCAATTGCAAACAGAATGGACACAAAAGGCGGAAGAAAAAGAAAAATCAATCCAAGGATTGACAAGATTAAACTGGGATTCTTACTGGACATATTTAGTGAAACCACACAGTCAATGCAGTGCGCTTAATTGCATCATTAGTTCTGCTGAGAAGATTGCACCTACGCTTGCCGATTCTGTGTTTTCAGGACAGTTGAAATCTGAAGTCGGCCAACCACCTCTTCTCAAAACAATGCTGGATGCTTGCAAGTTTAAAGATCAATTTCATAAGTAGTTACTTAATAGTCTTTATTTTTAGATTTAGTTTTAGTTTTACTGTATTTTTGCCTAGGAAAAGGACGGTCATTTAAACCGAATCCTTATTTTTTGTAATAAGCTATTTTTAGATTTAGCTAGTAGTATTTAGACCCTTCTCATGCATTTAGAGAAGGGTCCTGAATTATAATATTTTAGACTTGGAGATTACATTTTTGTACTCCAATGGCTCTTATATTTTATAAAGGATCACATCTGGTGATTTTATGCGGAATTATCTTTAAAGTGTTGCATTTTTGTACCTTGGATTTGATTTTGCATCGAAATTACTGGATTAGAGTATCAGATTTCATTTGAAAGTTTTCAAGATGGATAAGGTATTTTTATCTATTCACTGTTGATTTCTTTTGTCATATGATATTCGCTTTAAAATTTTCTATCATTTATATATATTTGGTTTTCACAACGTTTCTTTATATATCATTTTTTAGTATAATTGAAATGTTATCTTTCATAAAGTGTATGTAGATGATATACAATGATGAATACAATATGCTAATATAACTATGTTTAATTTCTTAAACAGAGTTATCTTTATTTGTTACTGCACAATTTCAATTAAACTTTAATACATTTTTATGGTTATTGTTAAATTGGAATAATTTTAAGTTGTATTCACATATGATTGCCCGGGTTAGTTTTAGAATTTCTTTATCAGTATTTAGTTTAAATTAGATAGTTTTATTTCAGTCAATTTAGTCTCATTTTCACTCATCCAAATCAACCCATCACCAACCCATTAGTTATAAGGAAACTGGTCCTTTCAATCCAGTCGGAGCCACCATACCAAACGGATAAGGAGCTGTCCTAAGGTCCCGACCGGGTGGTTTTCCCCAATGTTTGAAGTAGAGATTTTCTAGGCTTCAACAAAGCCTCAAGGATGTGGTCTAATGGTTAGGTGGGGAGGTTTGGTTCTCACAGGTTTTATGGTCTAATTCTTCGCAAGACTATGTATGTTCGAGAGTTATTCTAGACACAATTTCTTTAGTTAAAAAAAAATCAATATGAGTAGTTTTGGTGAATCATTATCATTATTTCCGAATTAATTTCCAACCAGAAAGAGGAGCTGGAATGTAATCATATAAATTAATTGAATTCCTATCTCTAAACAAAAGTGAAATGAGCATCCAAGTTGAAGTTGTGCCCACAACCCGTTCAAACTAAAAATAAGTTAACTGAATTCCTATATCTAAACAAAAGTGAAATGAGCATCCAAGTTTAAGTTGGACCCACAACCCGTTCAAACTAAAAAAATGAAATGAATAGATTACAACCATGATCCATCCAATAGCAATGGAGGAACTGATAAAGATATAAACTAGAGACGAAGTGGTTCATGTTTTGTGAAATGAAGCAGTAAACCAATTCTACTACTAACTATTTTTTGGAACATTCCAGATTGGAATCTACACACACATGTACAAGACAAACTAAAAATTAAAAGGGCATCGTCATCGTTCCTGGTTGAGCTGATTCCTTCCCCATTCACCTCCAGGTGTTTGTTTGTCAAATGATCTGGATGATAATAGGACCACGGATGGCCTAAGAAAAAAAAATAGAAAAATCCACTGGACAATTTAGAAAAGAAACTCTTTAAACATATATTTTAAGTAACTGTCTGCAAGTAAAAGTTACTATATCCTGGCCCATTGAATACACGTCACAGACTAGAATAGAATAAAAACAAATATGCATTATATAAAATTTTTCTTGTATAAAATATGTAAGTTGGGTGTTGCTTTAAATCGAGAATGGTATTGACCACATTTTCTATACTGGTGGAAACGAAGAAAAAAATGCAATATATAAAAGCAATTTTCCTTGCATAAGCCCAATGAGTTGGTTGTTGTTTTAAATTGAGAAAGGTTTTGAATAGATCTACTAAACTTCTTACTGAAAAATTTAATCAATTATCTAGATTCTTATCAATAAAATATCACCCATACAAGTTTTAATTACCTTCCTTAAACTTAAATAAATGAAAATGTGGAAAGTGACATATCGTTATTTATGCATTCCTACTCTTACTTTTATGAGGATGATATTTCAAGAAAATCCTGCAAAGAAACCAAAAAGAGCATGAATTTAGAGCTTAAAAAAAACCACACAAAAAAATAAATAAATATGAAACTCTTGAAATATTTTCATTAGTATAAGTTCTCCATAAGGATTTGGAATTGGACTAAGAAAAATCACAAACTTGGTTAGAAAACTTGATCTGAATTCTCTACAAAACTTGGGAGGAGTTAGTTGAGAAATTAATTTTAAATTTTAAATTTTCACGCACATGTCAAACTTACTCAATGATATGATTGAAAGAAACAAAGCACAACATTCTAATAACAATTGAAGGATTGGAAAGTAAAAAAAAAAAAAAAAATAACAACATGCAGCTACACATAACAGAAAAACAAAAAACTCATTTACATAACCTTGGAACAGCAGAGTAGCTACAGCTGCGTTACACCCACTCAAACTATGCATCTGGACTTCTATATCCTTCTATCCCGGCTCAATTATATTTATACAAAATTTATGTCAGTTATTGCCTCTTTGATGCTGAAGAGGTTAAGGTGGTGATGGTTCTTTGATTTGAATAGGTTATGGCAATGGTGCCCTTTAGAACCTGAGTAGATGGTGTATGGTGAGGCGGTGCGTCAGTGAAATGACAGGAATAATTATTTTCAACACTCCCCCTTAATTATGACTGGAAACTTAACTATGACTTAATATAACTTAAACATGTCTAATGTTCAAAGTCTCAGCTAGGCTTACAATGACTCAAAAACTTTGACATTATCTCTTTAGCTAGATTTCTTTTTCCTTTTATTCTAGATCCTATATCCTTTGAATTGCTTCATGTTTTTCTTTTTGGTGTACATTCCAAATTTCAATTTCTTCATTTTATGTTGCAACTCTTCCATCACGATATCTTTTTTTATCATAAAAACATAAAAAATCATTTTAGGATGTTCATGGATGTCATCTGCTTCTTCAAAAATCTTCTTGTATGTGGACTACTGCGACATCTCATCTTCTATATTTTGTTCTTCATCATCAATATTCTGATTATAAATTTTATGCAACATAAGTTCATAATGTAATTTTATCTTTCTCAGAGATTTTCTACTATAATCCATCTTCAATTTCATCTTCAAACACTGCTTCAATAGGTTGTACGACGCTACGATCTTCGACTTCATTACTCCCCCTTGCACCAAATTCTGCTTCCATGATCTTCCATGCTTCCTTGGAAGTTGTAGCTTTTCCTACTTTGCACAAAAACATCTCATCCAATCCCTGTTTGATAAAATCCAATACTAAAGCATCACATACTTCATCATATGGGTTATTAGATCAGTATTCAATTAAGTCTTTAGCTCGAAGAAAAGTTGACATTCTAATAACCCAAAAATCAAAATGTTTACCAGTAAACATAGGTGGTGGTAGTAGATCAAAGCTACAATGTTCACCATCCATCTCTTCTCCATATTCTGCTAGAATTCTAAGTTCCTCGGCTCCGGCTTGAACTGCAACGATATTTTCCATTTCTTTTCGATTCATTTTCTTAATCAAATTTAGTCATGTTTTGTGACCCATGACTACTGCCTTTCATATGTCTTATAATTGTTTGCCCGATTGCATGTGGTTATCTTCCATATCGCCCCTTAAAAAAATATGATTTTCAATATGCGCCCCTGTAAGGCACAATTTTCACTAGATATGAACCCAAAAACATTTTCATGCTTGAAAAAAATACAAAATTTACAGAAAGACAAACTTTTGCAAAACCCTAAAAAAAATTTCGAATAAAAATTGTTTTCTAATAAACCCTCTTTATATCTGCTAAAGAAAAAAGCACTTCTATTTATATAGCCTTTATATAACCCTTTTTAACCAAATGGCACACGTACTTCAAAGAATATCCTTATCACGCCCTCAACATATAAAGAATTTGTCCACGTGACTTTAAAGAGATATCTTTCAAATTATATCAAAATATACTTTTTGGAATGAACTTTGAATAATTACCTTGGAACCAATGTTGACTTAAAAAAAAATTTGTGAATATTGTGTTTCATTTAATTTCACTATGTTCAGACCTCGTTTTCTGGGTTCACAACAATGTTAAAAAATGCGGCTGTAGATGCTACTCGACACTGGCTAGGGCTATGACCCTTTGTTTCTTATTTGGATGACTCCGTGGAGCTCTGTGAACTCCTCTGACTTAGAGGGAAATGGTTGGGGTTTCTCACAATGGCAGTAACTACCCCATTCTTCTAGCTATGGGAAGTTGTGATTCTGCATAACTGAAAGGTTTAAAAATTCTCAGCGAACTCTTCTTACACTGTCTTTGGACCAAATGAGCTTGGCTACTGTGGCTCCTTCCTTCGACCAAACATCAATCGACTTATCACTCTGCTTCAATCAAATTAAAAATAATTTGGGAGCTATCTATAGCTAAAATTATCTATATATAATGACTCTTGTTGGCATATAGGATCCACTCATCCCAGGACATAAAAAATGGAAAGTCAAGTCGCTACAACAAATAATATAAAAGGGTGCAGGAAACAATACAATACCGCTTTAAATATTCCACAACTAATTTTCACTTGATACAGTCTCCAAATGCACAGCTTGGTCTAATGTTCGCACTACAACAACTCAACTGGACATTCAACACTCCATGTGCAACAATTCTTTATTGTCACCCACGAAACTCATCGTTGTCCTTCAACTAGTGTTCTTACATGGTCCAACAAACCAACGCTCACAATGGATGATTATTTAGGTAGAAACTATCTAAAAATTTAAACTGCAGACAACACCCAACTCCATGTTCCCATAGCACTAGTTCACACTCATTCAATACCTTATGGTTTCTGGGCTCATATGGCTCTGATACCAGATGAAAGAAATAGAGCACAGTGCTCTGATACCAATTGAAGGATTGCAGAGTAAACATCAGAAAACACAATAACAACATGCAGCTACGCATAACAGAAAAATGACAAAATCATTTACATAACCATGGAATAGAAAATCATCTATAGTTATGTTACACCCACTTAGACTGTGCGTCCGGAATTCTATATCCTTCTATCCCAACTCAATTATATTTATACAAAATTTATGTTGGTTATTGCCTCTTCAATGCTGAAGAGGTTAAGGTGGTGATGGATCTTTGAAGTTGAATAGGTTATGGAATTAACACCCTTTCGAACCTGAGCAGACGGTGTATTTTGAGGCGGTGCGTCTGTGAAATGACAGGCGTAATTATTTTCAACAAAAATATGGTGTAACTTCCCTAGCTGTGAATACTGTTGACTAAGAGCTGTCTTGATCTATCGGGCGGTGTGGTTTAGAACCCTTATGCTAGCTATGGCTAATCCTCTACGGAATATTTTGTGCATATTGAGAATTAGAGGCTCTTGGAACCAATATACTCTATTATTTCCTAGATCCTTTTTTCAGAATAAAGAGAAAGCTAGATCCATTTTATTTAATTGAAGGTCATACGAAAAAATATTGAATTAGAACTTCCTGTGATTATTAAATTTAGATTATCGGTTTTCTTCACAACAACAGAGGATTTATCCATTATTCTATCATCCCAAACAATGTTGTTGGGGCCAAGATTAAAATAATAATAAGCAATACTTTCTCTACATATTAACAAAGGATAAAATGGATAATATTATATCCATTTATTGAACATAAGTAAATAAATAAATATAACATAGAATATCAGCTGGTTTCCTCCACTCTCTGCATGGCCACAACCTTGCAATGAAATGTGGCCACAACTAACCACACAATCCTTCCAAATTCATGCAACAATGTTCCCATCGATTACATTTGAAATTCAGACACCCATCATAATGAAACTATGAACGAGTTCATTTTTTTTTCGGTTTCCTCACATAAATTTTCCCAAAAAAAGGGTTTTTTCCACTTAGTTTGTTGTCTAAGGTAGCAATTCTAATATCCCATGTACACCTTATTTAAATAGTAATTGGTTTACATATGTTTATTTAAATAGGTTTTCATTTGACTTAAGCTTTTTATGACCTTTCAAAGATCTTCAAATTACACTGAAAAATATCACTAAAGGGTTTTGTATTTACAAACATGGTTATGGTGTCTGGGGACTGATTTCAACAAACTAAGTTGCTGAGCATAGAAAGGGTTTTCAGATGATATGTATGGGTGAGAAAAAAATTAAGCCTGGGGCCATGCCTCAACACCCATTGTTACCGTACTAATTAGGAGGGGATTTATGGGCAAAGAAGAAATAACCCAAACAAAGTAGTCTCCCTGCAGATCAAACATGTGGAAAACTTACCGCTAGTAGATGGAAACGCATGTAGTTTGGAATTCTTCACCCAGAATGGATGGAGTGAAGAAATCCCACAACGTAAGGCCTATCATTGCTCCATGGAAGATCCGAAAATTTCCATATTGTGATCAAGATGATTTCCAAGTGATTGAAAAAACGTTGGAATGAGAAGGATAGTCAAATGCCAAAATGAGAAGGATTTCATGAAATCTATGAGTGCCAAGTGTTGGATACTTGTCACAATTGTTAAAAAAATGTTTTCATATCAATTGTTTGAAGAAATCTAGGTTAAGAAATTATTTGATGCACTTCCTAATCACACTTCAAGTTTCATATTAAGATAATAATTCTTAATGCAAAATTGTTATGTATACGGGTTAATTATGACATCTTTGTGATCGATTTGAAACAAAAATTGGAATATTACTTATGTATTTTTTTATGAAGGTAAACAAATAAAATATATATTAGAGGATTTTTACAATAATATTGTTCTTTTCGAGGATTAATTGTTCTTTTTAGGGACCCTTGGGAGTAGTTCGGCACACAAGGTTTTAGCGAGGTATCAAACCATTGGCACCACTATCATTTGATATGCATCTCATACAAAATAAATCTTCATATTTCCCATTAAACCATAAATCCTATTACAAATTTTATTTGATTCATGACAAGTTTACTAAGGATTTGTAAGCTCATTCGGCTCAAGTGAATAAAATTGAAAAATATATATGTGTGTTTTATTGGGCCGACTATAAAATTGAAAAATATATGCTTATGTCAAAATTCCTTTGCTACAGGCAATAAAAGATATTCCAATTTATGCAAAAACAATAAAGGAGTTATGCATAAAGAAAACTCGCATAAGGAAAAGAGATCCACCCACAATCCAGGTCATTGGTAGATTAGCTAGTCTCATGTCTACAAAGACAACAATTGAAAAATATATTGACCCTGGGATCCCCGTGGTTACCATCTCGATCAATAGTTTTTTAGTTCAAGACACTTTAATATATTTGGGAGCATCTATAAATGTTATGACAACAAAGACTATGAAACATTTGAACTTGAACAATATTAGACATACTACTACAATTTTAGAGCTTGCAGATAGATCTAAAGTTGTACTAGAAGGAATATTAGAAGATATAATTCTCTCTGGATTCATGGGAGTATCCTGTAGACTTATTTATTTTGCAGCCAAAAACAGATTTAGGAGGTCATCCTTTAATTTTAGGCAGACCATGGTTAGCCACATCAGATGCCTTCATTGGATGCAGATTGGGAAGTATTATTATTGCACATGGGGATGAAAGGAAACATGTTACACTCTATCCTCCAGCACAATCTCGTTATTAATTATTATGGATTTATGGAAAAGAAAAACAAGAAACTCAATCTGTTCTTAGTATTAATCAAGTCTATAATTTTAGAGAAGATGAAGAAAATGAAGATCTATTAGACCTTTTCATCTCAGAACTAATATTTCGGAGTAGCTTAGGATAACACAATATGAAGCTATAAATCACATTTTAAATATATATTTATGGGAAAACTGTACTATTCAATCACTACAAAATTCATTTGAAAGTATTTTTCATGTTAACTAATTTCCAATTCAGAGATTAAAACCATTGAAATCAGTCCTGGAAGGAATTTGAATATTGGTAATAACTTACAATCATCACAAGAACAAGAGGTAATAACACTATTATAGAAATACTCAAAAGCTTTTTCCTGGGATTACACAGATTTGCAGGGGATTCATCCAAAAACATGTATTCACCACATATACACTGATGATCATATCAAACCAGTGAGACAAATACAAAGAAGAATGAATCATATGATGAAAGAAATAGTGAAAGAGGAATTGCAGAAATTGTTACAAGTTGGATTCATCTATCCTATTTCTGATAGTCAATGGGTTTCTCCCTTAGTTGTGGTGCCTAAGAAAAATGGAAAGTGGAGAATATGTGTAGATTATAGAGAGCTAAATGAAGCCAAATTAAAAGATCATTTCCCTTTACCATTTATTGATCAATTACTAGATTCATTAGCTGGGAATAAATTATTTTCATTTCTTGATGGATTTAGTGGATACATTTAGATTAAGATAGCATTGGAAGATCAAGTTAAAAAAAAAATTACTTGTCCATGCGGAACATATGCATACAATTTTTTTCCCTTTGGGTTACGTAATGCACCTGCTACTTTTTAGAGAGTAGTCCTTGCAATATTTGTTGATCTGATCCATGAATGTGTAGAATTCTACATTGGATGATTTCATTATATATGGCAGACCATTTGATGATTGTTTGAAAATATTGAATTTTTTTTGAAAAGATGCAAAAATGATGATGTTAACTGAGGGGATATTGTTGGGACACCATATTTCTTCTTCAGGAATTAAAGTGGACCCAACAAAAATACAATTCATTGAGAATTTAATGCCACCCGCAACACAAAAGGAAGTAAGAAGTTTCTTGGGTTATGCAGGTTATTATAGGAGATTCATTGAAAATTTCAGTAAAATAGCTCTACCTCTATTCAAGTTACTTGCAAGAGATGTTGAATTCCAATGGACAAATAATTGTCAAAATGCATTTGAAATATTAAAAGAAAAATTGTCAGTTGCACCCATTCTTTGAGGACCAAATAGGTCATTGTCACTTCATATATCTACTGATGCATCTGAAATTTCTATAGGAGCATCACTTGGACAGAAAAATAATAAGTTTAATTATTCCATACACTTCATAAGAAAAAACATAACACCGGTGGAATTGAACTATACAGTTACAGAAAAAGAAATGATAGATGTAGTGCATAGAGTTAATAATTTTAGGCACTACATAACAGGTTATCAAGTATTCATTCACACAGATCATTCAACAATAATATATTTAATGAACAAAGAAATTACAAATGGAAGAATTACTAGATGCTTATGATTGATGCAAGAATTTAACATCATTGTACAAGATCGACCAGGTAAGCATAATCAAGTAGCATAATTACTATCAAGGCTTCATTAACCTGGTGATCCAAATCCTATTTCAGATAATTTTCCAGATGAATATCTATTTGCTATAATTTTTAAAAATCCATGGTTTGCAGATGTAGCCAAATATTTATCATCTGGAATATTACCATCCCATTACACAAATAAACAAAAAATAAAGATAATTATAGAAAGTTCTAGATATAGTTGTGTCAATGGTGACCTCTTTTATACTAGTCCTAATCTAATAATAAGAAAAATATGTTAGAGAAGATGAGATTCTAGATATTTTGAAAGCAGTCATGATGAGCCATGTGGTGGTCATTTTGCAGACAAGCGAACATCATGTAAAGTGCTCAAACTTGGCTACTACTGGCCAGCAATCTTCAAGGATTCCAAAGCCTATATTAAGAGATTTGACAGCTACCAAAGAACTGGAATACCTATGGTATCAGATGAAATGTCATTAAAACCACAAGTACTCATAGAACCATTTGAGAAATGGGCTCTAGACTTTATGGGACCAATAAACCCGTCATCAAACATAAAGAAATACATCCTAGTATGTACAGATTATGTTACTAAGTGGGTGGAGACAAAGGCAGTGGAAAGAGCATCAGAAGAAAAAATGGTTTCTTTTATATTTGAAGAAATATTTGTAAGGTTTTGAGTTCTAAGAAAAAATTTTACAGACCAGGGATCACAATTCACCTCCAATCTTGTAAGGGATTTTACAGAAAAGTACAAGATCAAACACATAAAATCTACTTCATACCATCCGCAAGCAAATGTACAAGCGGAGTCCACTAAATTTTTTTTCGATAATATCATGAAAAAAATTGTGCATATTAATATAAAATACTAGTCATAAAATTTAAGAGATTCACTATGGGCATACATGATCACATGGAAGAACACAACTGGATTAAGTCCATACCAGATGGTATACGGTAACAAAGTCCTGTTACCCATAGAATTTCAAATACATGTACATATAAAATTGCAACAGAATTAGGAATGGAACTATATGAAGCACAACAACAACATGTGATTCAATTAAATGAATTGGATGAAATTAGACAAGTAGTGGAGCATACATCTCTAGTGCAAGAGCATAGAGTAAAATGGCATGATTGACTCATCAAGAATCATTTTTTTTCAAAACGGAGATTGGGCACTATTGTTTGACTCCAATTTTAAAGATTTCAAAGAAAAATTTACAACTCATTGGCTTGGGCCATCTGAGATAGAAGAGATCTTTGATAATGGAGCGGTCAAAATAAAAACAATAGATGAAGCATCAATTTAATTTTTAGTTAATGGGCATAGGCTTAAAGTCTACAATAAGTCTATCAATAAAGAGGACTTTCTGAAAATAATTTCAACAGAAACTGATATGGAAATAATGGAACAACATAATATGCCTTCCTTACTTCTGGAAGAATAAAAAAATTAAATAAATAAATAAAAAATAATAAAAAATAATAATAAAAGAGTTTGGTTGTGAAAATCCAAGATACAAACAATAAAAACTCGAATTCATATTGGAAAATCAACTTGTTTGGCCAATATGAATTCTCTATTTTCGTTTGTTGTTACTTCAGTATGATTTTGCAGAATTAATCCTCCAAGACATGCAAGACTTGAGGACAAGTCTTAACATCAGCAAGGGGGAAGTTCATAATAAAATTATGCAAATAGTTTGAGCAATTGAATTGCAGAAGGAACTTGAATTACATGACAGAAGGGACTTGATACATCATTGAAAATATTATGCAGAAAGGATTTGATACATCATTGAAAATATTATGCAGAATGGACCTGAGACATCATTGAAAATATTGTGCAGAAGGCACCTGATACATCCTTGAAAAAATTATGCAGAAGGGACCTTAATTATATAACATAAGCAACTTGAAACATTGTTGAAAATTACATGTCAGAAGGGACCTAAAAAATTATTTATAATATCACTGTAGAAGGGACCTGAATAACATCAAAATTCAAGCCTGAAGTACATGTCAGAAGGGACATGAAACATCAAATACAAACTACAGAAGGGACCTGAACAACATCATAATTCAAACACCCTGAATCAATATCAGATGCGAAAACATGAAATAATAAATAAGTCTCTACATTTCAATATATCCTAGAAGAACCATCGACATTGTCAACCATCAACCGGTATTTTGACTAGAGGACATCATTGAATAGTATTGAAAATCAATCTATTTACGGGAGTACAAGAATAGTAAGTGAAAATTTTCTCTTAAAATCTCGATTTTTTTAAAATTTAAATTTTCTAGAAATTTTTAAGACTAATTTAGTGCTTTATATGCACTCAATTACATTTTACATATATCCTACCTACATTTCAAAAAACTACCTCCATTATCCTACCCATCATAATCACATTCATTATAATCCTATCCCTATTCATTACCCCTTTCCTACATTTACCCTCATACATTAACCATCATTCCATATACCATCACATTAATCCTAATAATTTTCTTAAGAATATGGATTAAGAATTAAAGGTTCAATATTCAAATTCTTGTTGACCTACAAAACAACAAAGGTTAGTGTCATAATAGAAATTTAATTTTAAAAATGACTATTCTAGGGTCATTTTTAAATTAAATTAAACAATAAAAACTTGAAAACCTAAGCTACAAGCATAATATGCAAATATATATCATATGATAAAGCTAAGGCATGGAGCGCACAATACAAATGACAAAACCAAGTTGAAATGAAAAAACAATGCAATGAAGAACACAAATTATGATGCATATCGATTAAGGTATGGACATGTAAAGAAATAAAGGTAGCTATGAGTGAAGAACGAAAAATTAGAGAACATGGGTTATTGTGATAGGACATATGAAGACACCGTGGAGAAAGGACGTCATGCAAGTCAGAGAAACGAAGCCACAAAGGCATCCGAGTCAAGGGTCGACATGAGAAACTGTCAATAGAGATTCAAAAACACAGTGCTATGACACAAATCAAACCCTGTGCAAATACTGAAGCCATTACTAGGCTGAGAAAAAGGAAGTCAACGTTGTGAAAAACATAGGAAGGCATTCAAACTCCTCATGAAGAATGAAATTGTTGAAGAAAACACAGAGAGGTTGTGAAGGAAATGGAGAAACTTAAGCCAAGAAGAAACAATCATAAGAAATAGCAAAGGAGGTGCGGAGAAATAAGAAGAGGGCACATTGATGTTAAATTGTTAATCAGGATTTAGTCGTTTCTTGAGATATTTGTCCATCGTGTTGATCAAATACTCTAACAAATTGAAGAAATCTGTGGAGAGAACAGAAGTAATTAAATCCGGTTTTTTCCTTATCAATGAATGGATATTGCTAGGAAAATGAAACTCGTGGATTGTTTGTCATCATGAGTTAACTACAAGTTACTCTGTGAGTTTCTCGCCACCGTTTAGCCCGACTCCTTGACACCTATTAGAACATGAGGATCCCTGAAGCGTTAGCAGTACGCTTCAGTCATACTGCCATCAGTGATCAAAGTTACTCTTTGCATTTGCATATTAGGAGTCCCATAATAATCAATTTCACCGTTCCGCTAGGTCATGGATTCATTGATGGTAGTAATTCTTCATCAATTTTCCCTCATGTGAAACTTGTTGATTTTCCTCTCTATGGTCTTCAGTCATTATTCACTTTCATTCTTAAAATCATATCAATAGGTCATAGGATGGGTCTCATTAGTTTCTAGGGTCTCACCATGGTCAAATTAATGAGTCAAATGTCAATAAATATCCACAAGGTCATGAGGAAGCCAATAAGCTCAAAGTCACAGCACCTGGAAGAATCAAAGAGACATTTTATTCAGTTTGATGTAATTTTCGCCTCAAAACCATGTTTTGAGGTAAAAACATGATATTCCGCCTTTATTATTATTCATTATATATCATCATGTGTAATAAGTCACAATTCAAAAGCTGTTGTCTCCACAAAGTGATGTCCCTGCCTTCAGAGAGTTTTCTGTAGCATGGTCAACACCAAATCATCTTCCAAGCAGATCCATCAGAAAGAGCCCGGAAAGAGCTTTCCAACGGTATACTACACTTTCAAAACTGACTTCTGGATTGAAACTTATGCTTAAGTGAAGTAAAAGCCCTTATATCCTCATATACCCCCTATTTCCCCATTTTTCCTTAAACTTTGTTTTATTAAAGTTTTATATTTCTTTAATAAAATCCCTTTTCCCCCTTTCCGATTACAAAATCGCATTATAAATCTTTAAATACCAATGCGATTATGCCAAACCACTCCCCCTCCATTTCCCGTAGAACTTTATAATAAAAAGCTTTATATTATAAAGTCTCACTGTTATAAACCACTTCCCCTCCATTCTCGTTGAAACCTTATGTTAAATATTTCAAAGGTTCGTATATATATATACTCCCCGCCATTCCCAACCACTTCCCCACCATGCTTTATAATAAAACTTAATAATAAAGTTTTATATCATAAAAACCCCGACCCAAAGGTTTATCACCTTTATATCGCAATCGCAAGGTTTAGAAATGCTATTCCGATTGACCCATCCCAAAAATCTCCGATGTGATTGATCGCATTGCAAGTCTTGTGCCCATCCTCTGATCCGCCAATCGCAACTTTCTTCCGATCCCCCGATCGCAGCGCCCTCCGATTGTGACTTCCGATGGCCTACCCCCGATTGAAACCTCTGATTGACATCACAACCGTTGATCTGTCTCCGTCGATCCGACGGATCAAAATCAATCGGGCCATCGGCATTGACAGTTTCATATATATCACTCCGCCCCTCTCCCGATTCCGATCTCCGATTGCGATTGACCCCGGGCCCACCATACAGTACTTCCGCCCATTTATATTATAAAGGGCCTCCCCCTTTGTTAAAAGCGAATTTTGGTTTCATTTCATTTATATGAAAGACCTCCCCCAATCGCATCGGTGATTTCATATAAATCATTCCGCCCCACTCCCGAGCCCGATTGCGATTGCGATTATAATCCCCGGTCCCACCACTTAAGCCTTCCGCCCATTCATTACAAAGAGCTATTTTCCTTTGCAAAGGTTAAATTTTCTATTATTCCATTATTACAAAGTTTACTCCTCTGGTTCCACATCCCCAAATCGCATCGGAAGATTTTTTTTATCCTCCCTATTCCCCGAAGCTCCGATTGCGATTACACTATTGTAAAAATGTTTTTTCAAACTGTTTATTATATTATATCCCCTTCCCCGGTCCTTCCGACTCTGATTGCAATGGCGCCATATTACATTGAGTTTGTTATATTATATTTCTCCGCCCGTCTATTGCGATTGCAATTTCTATATGATTCCCGCCTCCTCTCCCTTCCTTCCTATTCATTATTTTCCCTTCACTAAAGGGCAAAGTTTCATTTCAAAGGAATGTTATTCAAAAAGTCAGTTTTCTTCAAAATTAGAAATAATGGAAGGCAAAATGACATTCAAATGGCCGAGAGATTATTTAAAAACAAAGATTGTTACATCAAGAAGCAAAATAGGAAATATGTTCATCGGATAACCTATTTTCTTTCATGCAGCCTAACAGCAAAATCTCCAACTAGTCAAACGCAATGTTGTCTCTTATTTTTAGGGGCAGATTGTTGTGTTTCTTACTATGATTGTATTTCAGTTCCTCAGTTGTTAGAACAGCTCCCTTTTCTGTGGATCTGTGTTCCCATATTTCAGTGTATTTATTATGAATCATTTGTAAGCAGCAAAAGAAATCGGTAACTCAGAAAGTAGGGGAATAGTGTGGAAGAACATCTCTGCGCTACATTGTACAGTTTGACAGGAATTAATAAGAGATGCAGCTCTGATTTGTGGGATCCATGTGGTATGAGAGTTAGCATTTTTTTTCTCCTTTGTTTCATATGTGAATTGTTATGTGTTCCATCCATCCATAAACATTTCCTTTTGAATGCTTTCAAGATAGAAAGGTAGAATCCATTTTATATGCTCTACCTTGGGAAATCATTCATACTCTATATTTTTCTTCTGTTTGAAAAGGATCCATTTATTTTTCCCTTTTCAGCTCCTCACTAGTCTTTCCATCCCATCTTCATTACATTTTAATTGCTAATTTTCCTGCATATCTTGCCCCTTGAAATACCCTGTGTCCTTATTTAATTCCCGGTTTCAATTGTCCCTTTATATCCCACACAACCCTGAAATTCATTCATTCATTCATTTTATTAAAACCTTTTTTTTTATCATTTTATCTAGCCTAATATCATTCCATTTATTGTGTTCCAATGAATATTCTTTCACGGAGAGAGCCCTCTCCTGTCCTTGTAGGGCTAGCTACAAGGCTGAGCATGGTTGAGTTGTTACCTTGTTTTGCCTTTTCAGCTTGGGGTCCAATTCGTAAAAGCACAGACAAGCCAAAGAGGACTTTAACAAAGAGGATATTGTGAAAATGTAGGGATATGAGGCTGAACTCAGAGAAATCCTTGGGATTGTTCCAAAGAGGGAAAAACGAAATTGAATTCCTCCACACATAGCCACATAATTGTCACATTTAAAAAAAAACAGAGTACAGAGTGTTACATGGTGAGTGAATTTCGAAAAATACACTGAGCCATTTGATGAGCCATTTGATGTTGTTTTATACACACACTGAGCCATATGATGATACACATAGTGAGCCTAAATTGTTTCAGTATGAATGCACAATGAGAATTTGTCTCTCTAGAGGAAGGGTTATGTAAAAATTCAAAGAGCAGAAGGACACGGTGGCATGATGTTTTTTAAATTTTTACACAGTAAATTTAGAGGCAGAGAATTCTACACCAAAACAAAGGAGATTTAAAAAAAAAAATTTGATAAAACATAGAATAGAAGATGAAAGATAGGGTAATCAAATCATTTTTGCAATGTTTTTATGATATTTCTATATAAAAATTGCATTTTTATCAGTTTTTTGAAGCAGTGGGCTCACTTTTTTACAAGAACAGAGGTTGAAGAAGATTGATTTTATTTCTTTTTGAAGAGCATCAGAAAATAGGTAAGCCTTATCATCATGAACATAATGCATGAATAAGTCAACAACGATATATATGTGTGAATTTTTTTATTTTTTTTTAAATATGAGAATGTTGATTGTGCAAGGTTACATAAATGAGTTTTCAGAGCATATGGCTACCATGGTAGAACAAAAAGATTTACAGATTGAGCATTGGGAAAACAAGACCGTAGAAAAACTTTATCAAGCTGGACAAATAGGCTTCCTCATAAAATTTAATGGACACAATGAAAGTATCACCAAGGAGTTCATAAAAAATTATGCACATGAGAAAACCATGGTGGGGAACCTAGTTATTCCATTAAGTCCAGAATCCATTTCTCAGGCTTTAGATCTACCACTATCAGGGGAACAATATCATAAGGGCTTTCACTTTAAAGATAAAGGGTGGACTTTCTTTTTGGAGAAAAATATGAAGGGATCATTTGATAGAACCAAGGGCATCCTGAGGGAGTGGTTTAATGAGCCATGGGCAGAGTTGGTGTTATTTATTCAAATATTTTTCACATGTGACATCAGACATAGTGTAGTGCATCTTTATCATATCAGATTTCTCCAACATATAAAGGGAGAAGTGAAAGTAAATTTTCCATACTTCTTCTCTAAAATTTTTATAAAATGATAAAGAATGTGAGGAATGAACCTAAACCAAAGGAACCACAAATCTACCACCAGGGACTTATCAAAATTCTTGTAGAATATCAAATTAAAGCCAAGGGTGTAGTGTGGAAATAGTTTTTAACTCAACATCATTTTGAAGCAAAAATCATAGAGGAGAAGTTTAAACCAGTTCATGAGACAAGAAGCATAATGAACTCACCTCTTTATCCTAGGAAAATGTCCAAGAAACAACATGATACTATCATGGTTGAGAGAGAAGCATCTTTCCTATCCATTCCCAGGAGACATAGGATAAAAAGTCCAACAGAAACAAGTAGTAAAGAGAAATACCCTAAGGTACAAATTGTTGAAACACCTCCCACAGAAAAACAAGTTGATGAAATCATTAAAATATTGCAAAAATAAGCCTATGAAAATACATTGGAGAGAGATTCATACTTTGATAATGTTGAGGTAGAAGCCACCTCATTTTCCAAAGACACAAGAGAAGAAGAGAAAGAGTTGCACCTTAACAAAATAAAAGAGTTAACAGATCAATTGGAGGTAAGCAGAATTCTAGAGAGGCATTTGAAGAAAGAGAAAAGGACATACAAGAAAAACAATGAAAAATTGATCAAGGAAAATGAAAGTTGAATGAGAAAGTTGGAAAACTAGAAACAAATAATACTCATCTTTCTAAACAAGTTACAAGTGGCTTAATGAGAAAAACACATGGAAATACAAGTATGAGAGACAAAAGGTCACGATTTCAATCTACAAGGGAGAAAAATATAAATGGATATATTGTCTTCTGCAAGAAACACAGAAAGAGGCATCAAGATCAGGTACAATGTCTACATCAGAGCTCAGAAGGTCTAAGAGAAAGAAGCAAGCATGAGGACATGCTTGTACATCAGCAACGAGGAGATGTTGGCCCTTGTTTTGGATTCAATTTTACTTAATTACATACACTTAATTTCCATGCTATCCATCCATATACCATCCATATACACCTTATTTTGACCAATTTATGCATATCTAGGAATATAAATTATGTTTTTCAATTTTTAGATGTTTTTACAAAATTGGATTTTAAGTGCATTTTTGGATAGGACTAAAAATTCCCGTAATGGCTTCATTGAATTCATACTTGTAGGACACCTGGGCATGAGCTAAGCACATATATAGAAATATTGGGAACTAATAATGGACATGCACCTATTGGTTCGGTGAAACCGAGCTAAAACAGGCTCGGTCAAAACTGATCAAACAGGACCTGTCATTCAGGAAATCCCTAGGAAATAGGCCAAATTTAGCATTTTATGGGATTTTAGAGAATTTGAGTGATTGGATGGATGAGCTCAACCAAAATAGATGGGATAAGCATCGACATGGATGTTAGAGCCATTTTATTCAAGTTTGTTTCATATTTTTCTATTTAATACCAGAACATTGAAGGCATGAATATGTAGAATTTGTATGATTTCACTTTGATATTTCTAGACTTTGGGAGCTAATTAAAGAACAAATTCTATATTATTTCTGATGTTCTATATGGTGAATGATTGATTGAGCTTTAGTAGCTGAGAATTACTTTCGGTGTGCAAGGCAAGGGTGGAGGCCCCCCACACCGAGTTAAGTGCACTTTCTGGTTAATTTAGTTGAATTTTCTTAAACTAGTTTTGTTTCATGTTTAAATCAATTAATTAGATGTATGATGATATGTTATTTTTGCTGATGAATATTAATATTAATTATAATCTGAATATGAAGGTTCAAACCAGTTTTTAAGTTAAACTCTCCTTCTATCTCATCAGAGACTAGAATCTAGAATTCATCTTTCTTGATTTTAAGTGATTTTTTGAATTTCCCGTTTTCTTACAATGGAATTAATGATGAATGAATTTATAAAGAAGGACAGAAAAGACCTCCTTATTTAGGAGCCTCTTCTATTATTCTTTTATTCATCTTGAGCTATTGTTCATTAGTGATTTTGGTTTATGTTCATGAAGTAGTATTGTAGAGAAGGTCAACCAAGTTCTTGTAAGTTAGGAGCTTCTTCTTCTTCTTATTACATATTGAATTAGAAATTATTTAGTTAAGTTTTATATTTTTAATATGCATTTCCTTTAAATTTAATAATTCATCTTCTAAAATTGACTGCAGTTGAAATCCATATATTTAGGAGATGCTTCCAAGTTTTACAAACCTGGATTGAAAATAAAATACTTGTGTTAGTTTACCTAGTAAACAAACCCAACATTTGGTAGATAGAAAATCTCATTCGCTCAGGAATTAGGTAGATTTTTAAATAAGGTTGGGAATTAGGTGATTTAGGCTAGTCGAAGGTCGGGTTGTGTAGTAGATTCAGTAGGAGAACAAATCCCCGACCCCCGACCTGTGTGTCACTAGCTCCAAGGTAGTAGTCAGACCAGTCGGAGGTCGGATAGGGAAGAAAAGTTTAGCAAGAAGAACGAAGCCCTGTCTCCTGATCCCTGGCCTGTATGGGACCCAGTACATGAAACATGGTAGATGATGTCAGCATGACATACACTGATGATGTGGCAAGGCATCAAAGTTTGCACCAAGGGTTTAGTTTGTGAAGTTTTTCCCATGTATTTAGTTATCAGCATTGGATGAATAGAAAAGTCCCAAAACAATGAAAAATTTCCCTATTCAGGCCTTCAAGTAAGTCTTGGGTCAAGGCTAATACAAGCGCACAAGTAGAAAGATCGGGCTGACTCACGACCTCCTAACCAACAATGAAAGGTGTGCCCAGGAATTAGTTTCACATGGTCTTCCTGTGCTATTGGTGACTTCATTAACTTTGGAAAAGGATCAGAGTTGGTGCTAGTATTAATGGCGGTTGCATAGAACATAAACAAGGCAGAGGATCAGATATGGTGTTAGTATAAATGAAAACTGCAGAGAACATAGAAAAGGTATGGAGGACCTCGGCTTGTAGAACGCCCTCTTCTAACATCTACCCAAGTAACTGACCAAATGGGGTAAAAATGTGATGACAGGCCACTAATATGACAAACAAACACACTTTACACAACATAAACAACATCCCCAGGAGGTAAGCCAAATTTCCAGACCCCTGAGGGAGACTGAATTTTTGACCCTTTTGGACCATATATGTAGGCATGCCAAGGAAAGGTAGTGGCTGGGAGCATATAGCCGCAGGAACAACACACCAAGCATGCAGCCAAGGCCCTAATTGGTTAGTTTTGTGCCTGCAACTTCAGGATTTGTGCCACCTTTTTATCCCAGAGCCCAGGTCACTACCCAAAACTTCATGAAACAATAGGAGATGATAAATAATATTAAAAATGGTACAGAAGAAATATTTACATCATCAGGAACTCATATGTACCCCTCCTATCCATGATAGGAATTTCATCAAACATATCACAAACATTGAATTTAAAGGTGCAAACAATAGATTTAAACATAAGGGTCTCATACTTATCTGAGAATCACTAAGAAGAATCGATCCCTTACATCATTATCTGCAATACAATCTATTTTACCATAGATACATTGTGCATTCATTTACAAGTAAAAACATGGGTAGATCCATACATCATCATTGATAAAATACATGCTTATAAACAACATAATAACAACAGAAATACCATGGATACAATAGCAATAGAATCCACATAATAACCAGTGAAATTATGAATAAAATATCAAAGGAATTAGCTTCTCATTAATGAGTGTAAAAACCAACCGGAGATGATACTTCCATGTTCCACCTGACCATAGAATGGCTGATCCAAATCTCTCTTCAGCCAATCACCCACATGCCATATTCCAAGAAAGAACGTAGGACTCAAAACGAAAGAATCAACCAGGGCATACTTGTAGAAATTATACAAACATATGTATATCAATGGATTCAATCCGGTCAAGCAATGTACTAAAGCTAGATATTGAATCCTTATACAAATCAATTGCGAAAAATAAACATGATCGCCAATTACAAAAAGTACAAAAATAAATAAATAAAACCACAACATAGATATTTTCCCGAGGAAATCTTGCTGCTAAAAAATCTTCTATCTTCTATTGTATATTCACCATGGAATCATGAAACAATTACAATGCACTCTTCTCACAAGAGTCTCCTGCACTCTCACATTTGTCTCACACTAACCCGAACAAAATAAACCAACACTTAGCCAATTCGCAACCTATAATCAACCTGCCTTTCTTGCAAAATTAATGTGGAATGAAATCCATATTCTTTAGGAAATTCAGCCTTCCAAAACTGTGCAAGCATCATGGGAAATCCAATGGATCTCTGGTTGCATGCGAGCAACATAATAATGATACAGTTGATAGTTAACATCCCTTTAACCTTTGTCTCAACTGGGTCTCCACTGGAACTGACATGCATGCAGCTATTAATAGTAAATCATCAGTTGCATGGCATATCACTAATTTGAATTAAATATGATTTAACTCACTTGATCTCTCACTAGTTTAACAAAAAATTACAACTAGTTTAACTAACTTTAACTCACCTAACTGAGTTAACTAATTACTCATGCATTAAACTAATGCAGTAACTTCAATTCTAACTCCATAACTAATAGAATCACTCTACATGCCTCAACAACCACCCTCAACTTGAAATTTATGATCTAACTGAGTTTATCACACTCAGTTAACTATTACAAGTGATTATGAGATAATATTACATTTTATTGTCCAATTTAATTAAGGGAAAATTAAATTAGAAATTGCACCAATTTATTAAATTAAATTGGCTTTCACATTAATGTATCACTAGGACATGTGGTCCCACACTAGTGTGTGTGCTGCAATTTCTTGTTGACCTTCAACACTCCCTCTCAACAAGAAAGGGATTATCCGACACCTCAATCTTGCCTCTATGGTATTTGAATTTTCTCATGGCGAGCACCTTCATCAAAATATCTGCATCCTGATCTTCCATGGGAATGTACCGAAGTTTCATAATCCGCTTATGAAAACAATATTTGAGATGGTGGTGCTAGATGTCTATGTGCTTGGACATATCATGGAATACCGGATTAACCGAGAGTTTAATGCAACTCTAGTTATCACAATGTATCACCGCCAAATCCATCTAAGAACCAAACAAACCAACTGAGATATTTCTCATCTAGATGGCCTAACATGCAGCCTGAATTGCTTCCATGTACTCCTCCTCGGTTGCACTGAGCACCACAGATTTCTACTTTCTATTGCACCAAGAAACTATTGTTGATCCTATGCTAAATATCCCTCCTTATGTGCTCTTTCTGTCTGATGGACTACCTAACCAATCTGCATCCATGAAGCCTTAAAGCTTCACTCCATTTGTCCGTCTATACCATAATCCATACTCTATAGTGGCCCTGAGATATCTCAAGACATGCTTCCCCACCTTCCAAAAGAGCTTGGTCAACTTAACCATAGCTTGACTCAGCTGGTTAACTATGTAGCAAATGTTTGGTCTGGTGTTCACCAAGTACATTAGTGAACCCACTAGCTACTTATAGATAGTAGCATCCACTACTTCTCCTGAAGTAGCATCCTCTTTCCTCCAATTTCTTGGAATAGGAGTCTCCATGGGTTTATAGCTCTCCTTGTGAAACTTACCCAGAATCTCTTTGGCATACTTTCCTTGAGAAAGAAATAGCTCACCATCCTGTTGCCATATTTCCAAACCAAGGAAATAGTGAAGGAGTTCCATGTCCTTCATTTCGAACTCCCTTGCAAGATCCTCCTTGCAAGAAGTTATCAATTTCTCATTACCTGTCAAAATCAGATCATCAACATAAAGTACGATAATCAAGAGCTTACCATCAACCACAATATGGTAGAGGTTCGCATCCGCTTCACTTTTGGTGAAGCCCAACCTGGTGAAATAGTTGTCAATCTAAGTGTACCAAGCATGAGGTGCTTGCTTGAACCCATATAGTGCTCTCTTGAGTCGGCACACATGCGACTCACTGCCAAAGATCTAAAAACCTTTTGGTTGCTCTATGTACACTTCTTCCTCAATAAATCCATTGAGAAATGTAGTTTTCACATCCATCTGATGTATCTTCCACCCCATCTGCGATGAGAGTGTAAGAATAGATCTAATGGAAGAGTATCTTGGAACAAGTGTGCAAGTCTCCTCATAGTCAATCCCCTCAACTTGTGAGAATCCCTGGGCCACAAATTTGGCCTTGTACTTCTCCACACTCCCATCTATCGCTTTCTTCACCTTATAGATCTATCTAGATCCAACCACTGATTTTCTGATTGGTCTTGGGACAACTTCCCATGCATATTCTTGACAATGGAGTCATACTCCTCAACCATAGCGTCAACCCAAATTGGTTGCTACACTACTTCCTCAAAGGAGGATGGTTCTGTCACAATACACTTGCTCATAAGAGCCATGTATCCAGTAAACCTCTCTGGAGACTATCTATGTCTGCACAGTGAAGTAGGTTCTCCTACATGCTCTTCCGCATCAAGTCTCAATCTATCAGCTTCTGTGGTGCGCCTTCTACCATTTCTTGCGGATGGATCTACATGAGTGTTTTTTGCCACTCCATGATCCTCCACATGTGGCTGCTCCACATCTTGAGGTTCATTCTTTGGAACCAAGTTCCTTATTTGCATGCAAATCCATCTCCCTCTCAAGGGACAATTACATGAATTTCTCCTCATCAAATTTTATATCCCGTCTCACAACAGTCATCCTACTGTATGGAAAATACACCAGATAGTTGTGGGGAGTATTAGTGTACACCAAAAATATCCCAATATCAGTTGTTGGTTCAAGCTTCTTCCTGGCGTCTTTTGTCACATGCACATAAAAATATGAGCAAAAAATTTTAAAATATGAAACATCAGATTTCTTACCAGAAAAAGTCTCCTCTGGTGTACTCATGCCAAGTATCCGATGAGGACTACGTTTTTTCACAAATACTATTGCGTTGCATGCCTCCGCCCATAGATGAAATGGTAGGCCCTGATCATGAAACATAGCTCATGCTGCACCCATAATTATTCTATTCTTTCTTTCTGTGACCCCATTCTGTTGTGGGTTATGAGGTGCAATCACCTCTCTTCGAATTCCTTCTTTGCTACAAAATTTCTTGAATTCATTGGAGATTTACTCACCACCATTTTTGCTCCTAAGAGCATTCACATGCTTCCCTGTATCTTTCTCCACTAGTGATTTGAACTCAAGAAATTTTGAGAACGTCTAATCTCTCTTCTGCATGAAGTAGATCCAACACTTTCTATAAAAATAATCAGCAAATATCACATAGTACTTGTTCTTTGTTGTCGAAGTAGTAGAGAATGGTCCACACACATCTCAGTGAACTCTCTCAAGGATTTCTGAAGCTTGGTTCTCCTTCTCATGAAAAGTAGCATTTGCATACTTCCCCATAGTACATCCCTTGATGTGTCTATCTGCGCAAGACTACCCTTGGTAAGACCTGTAGAAATATGATGCATGACCTTCAAGGCTCCATGGTGTAGATGTCCCAATCTCCTGTGCCATAACTCACCCTCATCCCAGCTCACCACTTTGTCCGCCTTACCCATCAATGTTGTGCAACCATCTACATCAATTTTATAAATATTGTTCACACGAATCCCAAACTTCTTGGCTTGTCCTGTGGCTTTGTGTCGAAGGAAATATTTCCCTTCACTGAAAACCACATCATAGCCTCGATCTTCCCACATTGCGACTAAAACTAAATTTTTCTTCAAACCTGGTACATGCATTACATCTTTGAATAAGAAGGGTTTACCTAAATTTCTGTGGAAGGTAACTGTACCAATCTCAGTAGCACTGTACCACCCGTCATCACTGATTTTGATATGCATCTGGAGGTCCTTCTCCTCCAAGCTACTGAAAATTTATTTGTCTCTAGTCATGTGGAAATATGCACCAGTATCCAAGTACCACATCGATTGCATTTCTCTTGACACCATGCATGAAATGAGTGATAAGTGAAGCTCAAATTGTGAGGCCAAAGCCTCACCAGTTGTAAATCCTAAAGCCTTCTTGTTCTTCTTCTTTTGTGGACAATTAGTGGCATAATTTCCATGATCGTGACAATGAAAACACTTCACTCTGGACATTTCGCGCTTCTTTCCATCTTTTCCGGACTTAGATTTGGAATAGGATTTATTTCCTTTCCCCTTCTTTGCCTTGGCAGCCAAAGCACAATTTTCTTCATCATCTATCTCAGATGAAGATCCATCCCTGGTTTTCCACCTGAATTCTTATTGCACCATATCCAACCAAAGTCGTTCCCAATCTGATAGCCTCTCCCTCCCATTGACAGAGTCCTGATAATTATGCCAACACTTGGGAAGTCCTAGAAGATCCACATTCACCAAGTCATCATCTGTGATAGTAATTTCGACACTCCCAAGCTCATCTCGACATTGGAAAAACTTTGTTAAATATTTCAAAATGGTGCCGCCTTTCTCCATTTTGATTTTCCTGATCTTGTCCTTCAGTGCCAATTTTCTATGATCACTGCTGCTATGATCATACACAATTTTCCACATTGTGTATGGTGTCAATTTTCCATGGATAATTTAGAAAATATGGTCTCTTACTCCCTCCAGTAAGTTCCTCCTCACTTTTGCAACCTTCTTTTGCCAAGCATCAAGATTTGTGGCATCTACTGCAACAGGTTTGGGAATGTCATTATCAATGAATTTTTTCAACCAGTTGTCCTCCAGTACTACCTCCATCCTGTCTTTCCATGAAATATAATTGGAACTACCCTCGAGTGCATACTCCAATCTCAAGCAATTGAAATCTATTTCGATCCCAATTCGCCTGTCGCACCAAGAATACTTTTGCAAATTCAAATTCTACTAAGTCACAAACTCAACTTCTCCTCCACTATAGTGATTTCTTGTGCTCTGATACCATGTAGAAATTATACAAACATATTTATATCCTTGGATTCAATTTTATCAAGCAATGTACTAAATATAGATATTGAATCCTTCTACAGATAAATTGTGGAGAATAAACATGACCGCCAATCATAACAAGTGCAGAAAGAAACAAATCAAACCACAACACATATATTTTCCCGGGGAAAGCTTGCTACTCAAAATACCTCTATATTCTATTGTATATTCACCATGGAATCATGAAAAAATTACAATGCACTATTCTCACAAGAGTCTCATGCACTCTCACAACTGTCTCACACTAACTCAGACAAAATCGACTAACACTTGGCCAATTCTCAGCCTCTAATTAGCCTGACTTTCTTGCACAATTCATGTGGAATGAAATCCCTATTCTTTAGGAATTTTAGCCTTCCAAAAATGTGCAAGAATCATGGGTAATCCAATAGATGTCTGGCTGCATGTAGGCAACCTACTAATGATACAACTCAGTTAACATCCCTTTAACCTTTGTATCAACTGGGTCTCCACTGGAACTGACATGCATGCAACTGTTAATAGTAAATCATCATTTGCATGGAATATCATTGATTGTGAATTAAATATAATTTAATTCACTTGATCTCTCACTAGTGCAAAAAATAGTTAAAACTAGTTCAACTGAATTTAACTCACCTAACTGAGTTAACTTATTACTCATGCATTAAAATAATTCACTAACTGCAATTCAAACTCCATAACTAATAGAATCACTTTGCATGCATCACCAACCACCTTCAACTCGAAATTCATGAGCTAACCGATTTTATCACCCTCAGCTAACTATTACAAGTGATTATGAGATAAGATTGCCTTTTATTGTCCAATTTGATTAAGGGAAAATTAAATTAGACACTACACCAATTTATTAAATTAAATTTTCTTTCACAATAATGTATCGCTAGGACTTGTGGTCTCACACTAGTGTGTGTGCTGCAATTTCTTGTTGACCTTCAACGATCATGAGGCTAAATCACCTCACCCTCATCAATCATAAACCAGACTTTACTGTGATCTACACCTGATCACTAGGCCAACAAAAGCATGGATATCATTGAATTATCTCTGCCTAAACCGCGATGAATTTTCTTGTCTCCTAGTCTCTTAGGCTTTACCGCAACCCATAGTCTGAATCAAGGGCCACTATGCCCTAAATCGAGACGTAATCTCCAGGCTTTACTGTATAACCCAAAGGTGGGATTCTTAGGCCTAAATGGAGAGAAAACCACCTCTCCAGCCTTAATGCAATCCAAAACTGGATTACTAGGCCCTAAACTAAGGCAACACATGAACCATTTCCATAATCATTTGGAGATCCACCTCACTCAGATTCAAATCCATTCGATAATCTAGCTAAACCAAACATGATAACTCCACAACACCATGGCTATCCGGAAATGGAAAGGGTAGGCTGAATACACTGTCACACCTGGAGAAAACCCATGCGAGTACAACAAAGAACCACATGTAATACCATGCATGCCAAATCTAGAAAGGAAATCATACATGTAAATCAATACCTGCAGGGAATCATGTTGTAGCTGCTTGGTTCCTTCTCATCCTTGCTTGATTCCTCCTTCTTCTTGCTTTCTTGCATTTCTTACTATAATACCAAAGTGCTCCAAAACTATTATTATCCAAGAATGAGAGAAGAGAAAGAATAATGAGAGAGCTCCAAAAATGCAATGAGTAAATCTTGAGGAAAATCTTACCAACTGATCCTCAGAAGTATTTTTATTAATGAGGCCTTTATTTTCTTCATTTTCCATTATTTTCCTTCATTTTCCTTCTCACATGCAACCTATGACCATTCATGTCCCTTTTCTCCTAATTTCCATTATTTTCATAAATAAATGTGCCAAATATGTCACTTTTCCTTTCTAAGCCTTTTCCATTGCCTTTGACAATTTCCTTAGCCATAATAAACTGAAGTGAACACTCGCTAGGATGTTTTTCCCACCATTAAATTTGGAATACGTGTCCCATCAACCGTGGTTATTATTTTTACATGGAATTTTAACATGGTTGTTACAGAGCCCTCCCCCTTGGGGGACCATCATCCTCTGTGTTCAATGACACCTACAAACCAACAAACCACTGAAAATAAAACATATTTCCCATGGAGCTTTATAACATATCTAATTATGGTATTTACAATAGTATACACATGTACACATTTGATCAACCAAAAAATAAAATGATTCTTGTATCAGTCAACAAGGGAATCCAAAGGCTGACATCTCCACCCTCCAAGTAGTGCCAGGATTCACTTCCTTCCTAGGAAGTACAAAATCCACTGTCATAGTCAAAGCTGCATCCAATGTCTAGCACTACAATCCCACTCCACTTGTCCTCTCAGTGAATAGTTACCAACTCATTTTTCCAGGGCAGACTCCCAATGTGCATATGATTCCATGTGGAAATGCTAATGACAAAAACAAATACATCCATGTCCTTCCCTTCTCTGCTACACAATCCCTCTGGTAATCCGGTAATCCCTTTCCATGCAATCACTCACCTTCCAAGTTGCCCAACATCCTGTATCCTGGGTAATCCATCCCTTGTCAAGGATTCCTTGCATCAGAAAATACAAAAACCAAGGCATATCCTTGCCTCAAAACCATCATACTGGTCATAGCATGCTCATGGAAATCAATGGAAATTATTGGGTACAAGTGTCCCAAAATGGCCATGCTCCTGAAATTCTTTACCAACATACTTTTGCCTGTTTCAATTCCTTATGATGCTGCTTCTAGTTCTTGCAATCAATTTCAACTGCCCAACTCGGAATTTACGTTATTCCTGTACCAAGCACATAAATTCCATTAGATTCAAAATAAATTCAAATAAATTCAAATCATACCTCATTGGTAGCTTTTCAAAAAGGTACACTTGCAATCTTGTTCACTTCCTCTCATAATAAGTCAAACTAGTTCTTTGATCAAATCATCATGTATAAACATATCATATATGGTTAGCTAAAATCGCAAAAATCTTAAATTAAAAGCACGAATCACATGAAATCATCATAAACCATAATCATAAATTACATGTAACCAACATAAATCAGAATTGTAGATTACATACATAATATAATTGAAGCAAAATACCGATAATTTTCCTTCATTGGTCCTTACTTCTTCCTTTATTCTTTCTTTACACACATCGGAATGGTTTCCACACCTAATAAACACCCAGTGCCTTCTCAACCATGTGTGCATACACATAATGTGCATCACACACATACAACCATACACGACATACACCACCATGCAATACATGCACTTACACCTGGTGTACAACACAACACAATAATACACATGCATATAGTGAACAACACGACACAATACATAAACCTACATCCAATGTACAACACAACACATACACCTACACCTAGTGTACAATACAACCCAATGGATATACATATATAGAGTGAAAACAATGAATACATATGTCATGATACCACGACTACACCATGCACATACATAGTACCGCATGGACACAACACATAATTTACGACATGAAAATAATACCACATGTATACTAGTACCCTATGCACAACACGTACACAATACCACTTGTACAAAATACTACCTGCACAACGTGTGCACATCATCACATGTATATGACACCACCTACACAATGTGTACACAACGCCAAATGTACATCGCACCACCTGTAAAATGTGTACACAATACCACATGTACACAACACCACATGCATGAAATGTATATGAGACCACATGTACACAACACCACATGCATTACATGTACACAAAATCGCCTGTACATAGCACCATATGTACAACATGTACACAATACCTCATGCACGCATCACCACAAGTACAATCATGCACACAACACCATATGTACAACGCACACACAACACCATATGTACATAGCACTACATATACAACATGTACATAGCACCATACATACACAACGCCACATATCCAACATGCACACATCACCATATGCACACAACACTACATATCCAACATGCACACAATACGATAAGTACACAACAACACATACCCAACATGTGCATAAAACCATATATACCCAGCACTACATATGCAATATACACTCAACACCATATATAAAGCATACATACAACATCATATGTACACAATACTACATACGTTACATGTCCACATCACCATTGATACAATCACTGAATATACAGCATGCGTAACATATACCCAACAATAGCATTGCACATACATAGACCTACATAGACCACACACTAACCCCACAAGCAACCTTGCTTCTAGTGTCTTTTCACTAACCATGCTTATCCTAGGATGTTGCAGATCGCACTACTTTCACTTCTCTAGTGTAACCCTCCACATTATATGTCCATAGCATAAAATTAGGCATAGTACAAGCCTATAGTATCAATTCATGTCCACATGATACTGGCCTCATATATATGCCAAATTTACTCTTCACAATTGATTCCCCATAAGACCAGGAATCTCTTCATGCCATTCATATGCATGAGCAATCATTCCTCCACAATAATGATCCTTGATAACCCTGTCAGACTGTGACATGGAGACATAGATACATACATTTATATAAACATTAGCATAAAACAATCTCATCCTGTCAGACAACGACATATATACACACATATATACATATAAGCATTAGCATTAAGCAATCATGATCCATGACAACCCAGTCAGACACTACATACATACATTCATACATGTGTAAATATATAAACATCAACATAATCATGATAAAAACACAATTGCTAGATATCATAAGGTATAGGTTAAGACAACTCCCTTTATGTGTGCATAGTATGCACAACATTGAGAACAACAATTCCCAACATAGACATGGCATCTATCACCTCAGATCCACTTTCTTTACCTTTTTTTTTTTCCTTCCTCATGTCTATACTACCAGCGTCCATTTATAGCAATGGACCCAACCAATCCAACCGATTATCATATTCTTACCTTCTTCTTCCTTTTAATCATGCACCGAGCTTCATTCAGTTCTTACATTCCCTGTTGGGTACCACAAAGCTCTCCTCAATCTCCATTAAATTTCCTCTTTCCCAACCAATTCCCAAGACTCTCAAAATGTAAAAGGAAAGAACAAGAACAAACAATAAGAATACCATGAAAAAAAAAAGTAATACGATACCACAACAATGTGGCAAGGCGTTGCCCTGGTAATAAAAAAAAATTGAATCAAGCACAAAAAAATCATAAAATACCAAAAGCATGAGACTAACAACAAAAACTATGACTCAATCCCCATGGCTTTCGAACACTTCCAAAAGAATGATTATCCCGAGCCTTCTTCAAGATCTCATGGAAGTCTCTTGCCATCTAATCCCTTGCATCATACCGCCATAACCACAACTATCAGTGCATAAATAAACATAAAAACAAGTTAGTTACCTTACCTTGTTGGGCCAATCACGGTGCCTTGTAACTAAACACACACATATCAGTCATGTGTTCCAAATATCAAGACAACATATCTATTTATTTGAAATCAACTTTTACCAAGACTATCAACCATGTCATAATCAACAATCAACTCACATTCATCGGTCATAATACATAAAGCTACAACTATCATTTATTTTCTCTCAAGTACATATCAATTATCTTAACACATATATTTTATTAAAATATTCTTAAAACAAGATCATTACTTTATGCAATCTTAAATATACAACCTCATATCATGCGATTAATCAAACATTCAACAGTAAATAGACAACATAATAGACACCACCACTCAAACACCAAACAAATGGCATAATCAAACATTCAAGTACAAAGTAGAAAACACAAGCAATCTCATGCCTTAATGTATATGAGGGGAGGCTATCTTGTCTGCACAATCAATCTAGATTAGCACGATATAACTTCACAACATATCAACCCAATCATAAATAAGGTCATGATATCCATAACATTATCTAGCTAACATTTTCACATCATAAGCTCATTAAAAATTGTCATTCATGCATACAATCACATAAGCACAGTCAATCTAGACATAATACAACACACTATCATAATTAGGTCGACTCATGCCAACATGTCATAACCCTAATCATTAAGTCACTAGCATGTAACAACAAAAAGTTATATATCATGCTCATCAACAACATGTAACATAATAATCAAGCTAAATACCATACAACAACAACAATTTTACCCATAACATGCTCATCAACAACATATAAGTTAGCTAACATAAAACAACAATAGCAATGCATACCACCACAGATTTCTATCATTCATGACTATCTGACACATGTACATATAACCACACTAATCAACTAGCGTAAAAAATTTGTGTAACCATAACATCAATAGAATGAAAGGAACACTCATAACCATAATGCATATGATTACACTGATCAAATAGCATTTCAAACATATAAGTAACCCTAATGCTTACAACAACCATGAATCACATACCTGCATGCCAAGAATAAAAACTTGTATGACGATCTTCTCTTACCCCAAAGTCCATTGTTGCGACTTCACTTTAATGATGAACATCTCCTACTCTATCTCAACCAATACGTTAGCATCAAAACATACCAAAATCATCATGATCACCTAATTTCACACAATGACCTTACGCATAACAACCTCAATCAAAACAATGCAAACTTGACTATATTCACCAACTTGACATGTATAAATAATCATGAACAACCAATGCATGTTCAACATATGACATCACACAAGCAAGTATACACGAATAACACCGAAATATGACCAATATGTAACCCTAGCATAAGAATGCAATGCATGTACAATATGTAACATTATGTAAGCAAGTGTGCACAAAAAATACACAAGCATGAGCAACACATAACCAATCATGCACTCATAACATCATGTTGACAACAACACCATAAAAAATTCCATGGAGACACCACTTCCACCATGGCCAACACAACATGGATGCAACAAGCACATATACACCACAAGCATACTAAACACATATGAAATCAACATAAATGCATGACCAATACATTGCCCATCCAGTCCAAGTGTTGAACCATGCTCTGATACCACTCTGTGGTATCAGATATAAACCAAAGAGAACGGGAACTAGAAATCACCCAAAGAGAACGAAAACCATACACCATCCAAGGAGAGTGCAACCATGCTCCAATACCACTTTGTAGCACCATCTTCCCACATCTACCCAAGTAACCGGACAAACAAGGTAAACATGTGAAGAGATGCTACTAGTATGAGATTCAACCTCCTAGATGACCTTAAGGAAGTGGAACCGGTGGAAACAAGACAATCACACATTACACAACATCAACAACATCCCCAAGAGATAAACCAAACTTCCAAACCCCTGACCCCTGAGGGAGACTTCCTTTTTTACCCTTTTGGACCATAGTCGCAGGCATGCCAAGGCAAGATAGTGGATGGGAGCCTATAGCCGCAGGCACAACACAACAAACATGCGGCCATGGCCCCAATTAGTTAGTTTTGTGCCTGCAACTCCGGGATTTGTGCCACCTTTTCAGCCCCAAAGCCTAGGTCACTACCCAAAACTTCATGAAACTTTAGGAGATGCTAAATAACATTAAAAAAATGTACGAAAACAATCACATCATCACAAACTCATCTGGATCCCTCCTATCCATGACATCAATTTCGCCAAACATTTCACAAACATTGAATCTATAGGTGTAAGCGACATATTTAAACATAGGAGTCTCATACTTATCTGAGAATCGCTAAGAAGCATTGCTCCCTTACATCATTAGTTGCAATATAATTTGTTTGACCATCGATAGATTATGCATTCATTTACAAGTAAACACATGGGTAGATCCATACATCATCATTGATAAAATACATACTTATAACCAATATAATAACAACATAAATATCATGGATACAACAATAATAGAATCCAAATAATAACAAGTGAAATTATGCATCAAATATCAAAGGAATAAGAATGAGGTTCTCATTAATGAGTGTAAAAACCAATTAGAGATGGGAATTCCACGTTCCACCTCATGCCCACGATCACTAGGCCAACACAAGCATGGATATCACCAGATACTCTTCGCCTAAAATGTTAGGAATTTTCCTGTCTCCTAGTCTCTCAAGCTTTATCATGACCCACAGTCTAAATTAGGGATCACTAGGCCCTAAATTGAGACATAATCTCCAGGATTTACCATATATCCCAAACCTGGGATTCCTAGGCCTAAATGGAGAGAAAACCACCTCTCAGGATTTACTGCAATCCAAACCTAGATTACTAGGCCCTAAACCGAGGCAACACATGAACTGATTCCATAATCATTCAACTTGGAATATGTGTCCCATAAACCATGGTTATTATTTTTATAAGGATTTTTAACAGGGTCGTTACAGCTTGCGAAGCAAAGTCAATGGGCATGGCTCAAACAAAAAGTAGCTTTCCCCAATCTTTCTTGCACACCATGAACAATTAAATGAAAAATACAGTTGGGTGCAGAAGAGTTTGACTTGAAACAAGAAAGTCGTGCCTCAAGTATAGGTTGTTCATCGGATCAGTTTGTAAGCATGGAACTCCTCTATGGAGTGCACGATTTTACTAATAATTAATTCTCAACATAGGGAATCACTCAAAATTTCATCCTCTACATTAAATCAATTGTCGTGACTAATAAAACAAGTTACAACACAATGGGGAACCTTCTTGAAGTGTGCAAGCAACCTAATTGAGCAACAAAGGACCATACCATGTTGTAGCACACTATAGGGTACAGAGACAATAGAGACAACTTCATTGACAACAAAACATAGGAACAAAATAGTGACATATTCCAATGTTGTGGGTCTTTAACTGAGCCAAATGTCACTGAGAGAAGGCGTATCATAGAGTTGAGACATGAGCTGGTTGAGAAGCAGAGAGCATATTTTGAAGGAGAACAATGGTGTTGAAGGAAAGGAATTGGTACTTGAACAGACCAGATTGTATTTATATGTATATGCATTTGCCTCTTTTTTCAGTTTTAAAATTGTATGAAAAGTAGAACAGTGGTTAGAGAAGGTAGTTTCCCCTATTCATAAGAGGTTGGTGCCCCTTGGCAAGTAGTGGCTTGTTATCTTAAGGGGGTTGGTGCCTCCTATGGGTGAGTGCTCACAAAAAAATTTATGTATTTAAGTAGGTGCAAGCTTAATTTACATCATAACAACAAACAAATTGGTGGTTTTTTCCCTTTAGGTTTCCACGTAAAAATATATGTGTCAATATGTGTATTCTGCTCCTTTGATGGATCGTATGTACATGTGAATGCTTTATCTTTCTATTCATTTCTATCATGGATGAATGCTCTTACAAGTAACTAATAGTAGTGAAAATAATTAAAGACTTATACTTAAAGTTTCAAGAACCCCACTGTTACTGATTCATCCCCCCTCTCAGTAATTCCTTATTCCAACACTTTTACAATAATTGTTCTAGTTTGATTTTGTTGAGTAACATTCATAGAGAGTCAATTGCATCTTTAAAAGTTGTAATTAATATCTTTGATTAAAAACATTGTGATATCATGTTCTTTCTATATATATATATATATATATATATATATATATATGATTAACCTAGGAAATTATAAGCTTATTATACTAAAGAAAAACTTCCTAGTTTGAATTTAAACAAAATTAATTATTTTAGTAATTAAAAAAAAATTAACAAAACATTTAAGAGAAAAATATTACAAAAATATAAATAAAAAATAAAATACAATATAACAAACAAAAAAATTCACCTCAAAAAATAAAATTGTAATTAAAAAAATAACAACATTAACTTAAATAAATTAAATAAAAAATAATACAAAACTAGAACAACATTAAAAATAAAAATAAAAAATAACATTAAAATAAATTAAAATATTAATTTTTTTAATAAATTAATTTTAAAATAACATTTATTTAATTTTTTAAATAAAAAATTGAAAAATACAAGAAACACAAAAATAATTCCATTTAAAAAAAATAAAATTAACAAATTTAATAAAAAACAAAATATATAGATATCATAAATAAAAACAATGTTTAATTAAAAAATTAAAAAAAAAATATCATTAAAAAAATTAAAAATTAAAAAGCAAATATTAAATAAAATTTTTAAAATAATTAAAACCAAATATTAAAGATATATAATGAAATTGGGAAGGGAGCGTGTGTATAGTGATGTGGATAGACAGGGTGGAAACCACATGAGCATGACATGGTAGTGATGTAGAATGGCATGTGGTAGAATCTATTGACATGGAAAGAGGTTATTGGTTGAAATTTTGAATGGTTATATTTTTTGATTCAAAAGTTAGATTGTGGTGAGTTTTATATCATGGGAAGGTTTCTACAATAAGAACACAATGGTGACGTTTATTTGGGATTTTGAAGTTCAAAAAATGTTGAAAGTTAGTCTCCACTTTCATAACATAACATTGGAGTTGCCCTTTTCTATTCTTAATTGAGCTATGAGTGGTAAGGGGTATATTACAAAATCGCTCTAATCTCATCATGTAGAGTGATTTTGACAAACGCAAGCTAACTGATAATTACATTAACGCTCTAATCTCATGATTTAGAGTGATTTTGACAAGCTAATTGATAATTACATTAAATTCATTTGAATGCTTCGCACCTAAAGCACTTTCTATCTTTTTGATATTATATAATTTCTTCATCATGAACACTTTGTTTGTTGTTGTGTTCTTTTAGTATAGATCAAGCAACTTTTTCCATAGACTTTTTGTTGTCTTTTCCTCAACCACATTGAAGTATACATTCTTTGCCAGGTACTGCCAAATTATAGTAATGACTTTACTATCCAACTTCTTCCAATCTTCATCTACCATCAATGAAGATTTCATTGCTACCTCAATCATCAAACATTAATCCTTCAACATCACTATATTCTCCATATCACTCGTTATAGTATCTATTTTGTTCAACAGAACTAGCAACAAAAAACCAACTTTGATTCTAGTTGTTAAAAAAATATTGCAAAAAATATAATATTTTTGATAAAAAAAATAAAATAAAGAATGATTGAGAACTGCAACACAAAAAGTATGTAGAAAACCCAATAATATATTTATTTATTAACCTATAATCCTTTCTTTTTAATAACAATGTTTTTTTTTAAATAATAATGTATTTTCACCTTTCTCCATTAATACATTTTATTAATCATAATATTTAATTATTGTCACACTTTTTTCATAAAAATATGTTATCATGTACCAATAGCAATTTTATTCTCCTCCACCAATATGGTGCTTAAATCATGTATTTAATATAACTAAGTTAATAGGACGGTGTTTGTTTTTTTTTCAATAATACATGATTTTGCTCATGATTGGACCACATCGTACACTTAGTAGAACTAAATTAATATAACCCTGCTTTTTTTTTTTCAATTCAAAAAATGATACTGCAACTGGATACATAGTTCTGCCCAAAATTAAACTACAAGCTAGTGAGGACCAAATCTCTATTGGACCACGTACTAAAGACTAAAAGGAACTGAACCATCCTTTGATGCTTTCACAACCACAAATTGAATGGACTATTATACAGAGCCAACCTCTCCGAATTGGATCTCTATAATTCTGATAACATTCGTTTTAGTTTTCACCGTAGCGGAGGAGGCCCAGAATGAGCACAGCTTGCGGCGTCATGGGCGACCCCGAGTGTGACATTCATTATCTCTTTGACTCTTCAGCCTACACAGAGAATGATAGTTTAATTGAAATCCGTTTATACGAATCTGGGACAACCCGGATACCGGCTGATCTGATAGCTCGCAAACCGAAAGCTTATAAGCCGCATACGATTTCTCTCGGCCCGATACATTTCGGTCAGGCCCAACTTAAAGACTGTGAAGTAAAGAAAGAACGCCTCATTCAGGGCAGATTTCCCTATAGAGTCCGCCATTTCAAGACGCTGGTTGAAAATATGAAAGGCAATCTTAGTAGGATTCGGCAATGGTATCCCATCGCCGAATCCATTCATGAAGCAGGGAATTTGGTTAGGATGATGGCTCTAGATGGCATATTCCTTTTGCAATTCTTGAGGTATGGGTTTCCTTTTCAGTCTACATTTCTCCCTAGTATATTGATGCATCCATTAGTTTGATTAGTCTATGAATTAAATTAGTTAATATTTAGCGACTAAATTATTAACAAAGACCCTCCTTGATGAGTTAAGATGGATGGACTAGCTTTTTATATCTGTTTGTGATAGTTTTAGGTAGATGGACTACCTTATTTGTAGTGATTCAATCGAAAACATGGTAACTAAAGGTACTGTAATTTTGTTGCTGGTTTTTAAAATTCAGGGAGATCTCCCCCATGTCTGAAGTCGACAAATCTTCCAACTTGGCGGAGATCCAGCGATGGGCAGATCTGGAAGATTTTCCAAATCTAGAAAAGAATGTAACTCGCAAATTTCGACAACAGCTACACGCATTAACAATTCAGGAAGTTCAGGAAGATATTATGAAGCTGCAAAATCAAATACCCCTCTTTGCATTAAAGATGATCATCCAATGGGAGGAAGAAACATATCAAGCTATGAAGCAAAGGATGCTTCAACAGAAGGAAGGTAAAGAAATGGACAAGAAGCTTCAAGAAATGATGCTTCAAGACATAATGCTTCAAGTCCGAACAGGTACAAACCAGAACTTCGACTCAATTCTAAGAAGAGCTTGGCACAGTCTGTCCCCTTTCCCCGACATGCATGTCAATGAGGAATCACTTATATTGCCTGGAGAGAATGCACATATTTTAGGATTTGTTTATGAAAATATTTTGGGAGAGCCCACAAATCTTACCCAATACAATGGAGTCGAGGGGAAGAAAAAGAGGATCCTCCCTGCAAGAGCGGTAGCTCTGGATAACAAAGGAGTGAAGTTCGCTGCACTCAAAGGGCCGCTCCACAAAATTCATTTCGATGGCAAAACTTGGACGTTTCACTTACCCAGAATTGAAATCTGTGAAAGAACAGACGCTGTTTTGAGAAATTTGGTGGCTTTCGAGTTATTCGCTCGTGATGATCAGACAAAACCGATAAAGTGCTATGTGGAATTGATGGACCAGTTGATCAACACAGCCGAGGACGTTGAGGTGCTGAAAAATCGTGGTATAATCCAGCATCACTTAGGCACTGACCAAGAAGTGGCCGATATCTGGAATAAAATGAGTGAAGGACTTGATCAAAATGATAAATATGGACCAATCGACACTGCTATCGAGGAAGTCATAAAATTCTACGGAAGCTATAGAATCTGGTTCGCTGAAGGAGTGAAAAAGTTTTTCTCAAAGCCATGGCTAGTAGTATCTTTTATTGCAGGATGTATCATCGTGATTACAGCTATACTGCAAACTATTTTCTCTGGGTTGCAACTCCACCACAGTTAAATGCAAAGTCCGACGAAAAATATAATATTCATGTCATAATCAATCGGCCTGATAAAGTGAAATCCCGAAATAGCAATAGCTTCTGCGCTGACAAGATAGGTATTAATGTGTCGTCCGGCTATTTCAGTGCTTTCCCATTCTTAGTATTGCACCTTGGATTTATTTCAGTGCTCTCTCAAGCTTCGTCAACTATGTTTATGGCAAATTCGGATGTAAACTGCAGCTTCAGACATCTAACGAATAGAGTGCGAAGCCTGTGCTGTTTTTCAGTATGTATGGTTGCCTTTTCCTGTAATATTGAGAACATTTATATGGTATCATTGATCAAAGATTTCATTGGGTTAATTGAAAAATGATGATCTTAAGAACATTGCTCGTATAAGTTGAATGGTAACAATATCTTTTGCTAGTGTTGGATTTGCAAGTTGGGAATGCATTAATATAGATTTTAAAAATATTTTGAAATTTGATTGGTCTTCTAATTTTCGACTGATAAACTAATTTTAATGAGATTATGAAATGTTCAATCAATTCTTGCACACTACAAGTTTTTTTTTTTTATCATTTTAGGAGGAAACATTTGGATACATAAAAGATACAGGGTTGTTACGTGGATTGGATATGGTTGGTTGACAAATTAAAAAATAAGATTATGAAATGGACTAATAAATAATTTTTGCTTGGAGGCAGACACATTTTGGTTCAAGCGTTATTAACACAGTTTGTGATTTATTGGGCACATCTTTTCTATCTACCAGAACACACAGTGGACAAAATCAATTTTATTATATCTCTATTCATTTGGTCTGGTTTCTTAAAGGTTAAAAAGTACATCTCTGCAGGTTGGACTCTCTAACTATCTCGAAAAAGTTTGGAGGCTGGGGCTCTTAAACATCTGCATATTTACGAATGCTCTTCTCATAAAGTCATTATGGCGGGCTTTAAAAGGCAATGGAGTATGGTTTCCTATTATTGGCAGTAAATATATTGTGGGAGATTCGATTCTGTCTCTGTATGGAGGATGCACTTTCCAGGTGAAATTGGCATCACAAATCTGGAGGAATCATGCCCTTCCTGGCTGCACGGTTAGTATGGCTCTTTGGAAATGGCCAAAAAGTTATACTGGGAAATGACAGGATTTTGGGAATTGATGCTGGTTCTTCCATTCAGCCGCGTGTTAATACATAGAATCGCTCATTGTGGGATTTTTTTCTTATCCCAAGTGATAGCATGCTGGAATCTTGGATCACCGATTTGGAAATCGACGAAGCAGCTGTGCCTGCACGGTAGGGATGTAGATGATTGGCAAATATTTGTGAATGTGCTTCAAGCAGTTGGCATGAGCTTTCCCGGAGATGGTGATCAACTAATATGGGATGGGAACATGTTGGGTGAAGGCCTGGAAGTCAACAACATATATTTCAACATTATCTGCCATCAGCTTTCGAACAGGTCGCCTTCTCCATTTCGTCATGCGTCATGCATGGAGTTGGAATATCCTATTGTTTGGTTGGTTGCTATGGAGAAGCAAAATTTTGACATGAGATTGTCTCAAAAAAACGTGGGTTTCAGGGTTCTGGGAGATGCCCTTTCTGTCTTTCTCATCAGAAAACAACTTCTCACCTGTTCTTTTCCTATTCTTTCACTCTCAATGTATGGTCTTTGTTTTCATGTTTTCTATTGACTCCTAATTGGAGGCCTGTTGATTGCATTAATACCATCCTGGTATGGGGTGCCACCAATGGTAAATTTAAGACATCGCCTTTTTCTGTTGTGGGAGATATGGTGTGCGCGAAATTGTCTCATTTTTTAGGGCAAGCCTGCTATTACTTATCTTGTACATGGTTCTATTATGTCCTGGTTGGCTGGCCGACCTTCTCGCCAGGTGATCATTCAGGACTTATCCTTGTGCACTCAGCCTCATTTAATTGCTATTTTGGCGATCTATTTTGATGGTGCTCAACAAGATGGGATTTGTGGTTGTGGGGCATGGATTAAGCTCATAGAGGCAGAAAGGTTTCATGTTCGCTGGAATGGAGGGAGAGAATCGAATAACAAGGCCGAGCTCATAGCCCTATGGAGTGGGCTCATGGTTGCTTATAATCTAAATCTGGGCTTTGTACATGTATATAGAGATTCAAAAGTTATCATAGAAGGCATCTCTGGGGTATCTACCCTGCGTATTCATGGTCTACAAGAATGGATTGAAAAGGTGAAATAATCTTATCCAAGTTTCATGATCCCTCTTTGCATCACATATATAGGGAGAATAATTCTCCGGCTGATGTCCTGTCCAAAAAAGGCCTTACTCTTCCTTTAGGCAACATTCAGATCACTCACTATAAGGATTCATAGTTGTTCAAGTTTTATGATTTCCTATTGTCATAGTTTCTTGCTCTGGATTCGATCCTGCTTATTCACAGATCGATGCTCATTCTCAGATCAACCCTTTGTGTTGGGTTATGTTATTATGATGTAGATAAAGTTTGTATCTTACTATTTTTCTTGTTTTCTGGAGAGAGTGTATACTTTTTATGATGATTATGCTTTGTGCCTTCCTCTTATAGGAGGCATACATGGAATGGATGTATATTGTAACATGTTTTCTTGTGGTCATGATTTGGTCTCTTGAGTACGGTCAGTGGAATTTGTAATGACTATGTACTGTTTATTTAATATATAAACAACATTTTTTGGTTAAAAAAATTCTGTCATATTGATCGAAAAAATTAATAGATTAGCCATTTGGATATTGGGTATATTAATATACACTCAACAAAACAGCTATATATAAAAAAATAAAAAATAAAATTTGTATATTAAAAAACTACGAATACCAAAAGAAAATGGTAAGTTTCCGGTTCATATGAAAGTATGCCATAATGATAAGTTCAATTTGTACTATGGTACCCACCTCACATGGACGTGGAAACCCTCGAAAATGACAATCATGATGGCATCGACCTGGCACTGTGGCAGCCCTCCATGTGATGCTCAGGAAGATGCAACCATGATTGGAAGGTGCAAGTGTATGAATGGATGCTTTATGGTTGGTTGCTTTTGTTACAAATTGACCATTCCTGCACATACTAGCTTTTATGTTATATATGTATCATTATTGTGGTCTTTCCGCCTTTAGCAGGAAAAAGTTCAACGTACATTTCTTAAGCCACAAATCTGCCCACACATATATCAAGCCTTATATTTAATATACCAATAATTGTTTCTGCCATCTGACATTTCCTTGGCGAGCTCAGGTCTCCCAGGTCTCCCAGAAAACTTATTCAAGATGCTGCCATTTGCGGAATGACCATAATATAGTCATCCAAGGAACGCACTGACAAATTTGCAATTTAAAATTTGAATTTTATTTCGCCATTTTCCCTATGACCATCATATAGTCATCTATGGAACGCTTTCAGGCAAATTAGAAATTTGAATTTTATTTCCCGCACTCCGTTGATGTTAATGGCCTAGGAGATGATGCACAGACGTTGCTGTTGTTACATTGATTCGGGCACCTATCAGACGCAGTGCATATGACCGAAGGACGAACAGGAGGAGGGGAGGCCAAGACAAACTGCCAAATATTCACGCCTCCATCATTCGCCAGCACCGAAAAGACGAATAACGCTAATAACATGACCAGCCGCTGCATTGTCATTACTAGATAGATGAAAAGCACTATAAAGCTCTTGTGTACCTCGCAATACCAGAAGACCTACTTGTGTATCCTCGCAATGCCTAAAGACAAGCTCAAATTCTAATGGATAACTCAGCTGTGTTTTTAAAGATACTCTCCCAATATATAAATGTACGCGACATCATATGTGCCGACGCTCCAAAATTTACCCTTCATGGCAGCTACGTTCAAAAATTTGGAAGGCGATTTATGATATTATGTAATAAAAAAAGAACTGTAGACAGCAGTACCGGGTCTAAAATAAAAAGGTAATAAAATAATTTTACATTTTTAAATTAAGAATGACATGAATGTTAAACGTTGAATTGTTTTAATGACATACAATGCTAAACACAATTCCAACAAAATTGGGTTGATAAGAAAAACAATGAAGATATCGATACTCAAGACTCCATTAATCAAAATTTTACAGGGAGGTTTGGCTACTTAGGTTGTATTTAGAAATTCTGGAAAATTCTGATGGTCTTTCAGAAAATTTGAAATATGTGAAAAAATTAGAGTTGAATTTTATAAGTAGGAGAAGGGTAAAGAGTAACATGGTGAGAATAAATGATGGGTGGTGAGGAATAAACAAAATTTGATTGTTTATTTATTTAGTTTTCATATTGTAGTAATAATTACGCTGATAGGCGTAGCCCCCTATCGGAAATCGCTTCTTTTATGATTATGCTAATTAATCTTTTTGATCTGATGGTCTAGATTGAAATATTCCAGTATATTCTCGTCATTGCCACTCAATCAATGAATGAAATTGAAATCCATAACCTCCTTGCATGTCTAAATCAAGTGTTTAAACCCTACTTAAATTAATTTTTTACCAAATTATCATTAAAAACTTACTATGCCTGATTACTATGCCATGAAAACATGCAAACATGGGTGGAAATGTGGAATGTAATGGCTGAAAGGGTTAATAGGTTCTGAAACGTGTCTACTATGATGTTAACATTCTCCAACGCGCCCAATGTGTCTTCTGTGACGGTTGAAATTCTGTAACGCTCAATTTCTTTCAGACCATAAGGCCACCCCGCTGCGGAATATACGAAGAGCGAACACCAATTGGAAATAATATAAGAAGTCCGTTGTCATCTATTTATCAAAATCATTCCTAGCGACAAGGCTCCTGTTCACCATTAATTCATCTGGTTGTTGTTCATTTGTGTTCAAATCCCACCAATTTTCCTCTCGATTCCCTTATCATTTGTCTTGTACCTCTCATTTCCGCTTGGGGTTTTGATGGTCCGGAGGTCGAATCTCGCGAGGGTGGCCTAATCTTTTTGACATTTTTTTTTGGCCTGCAACTCCGTTCTGGTTTTTCAGAGTCATTTGTATAGAGAAATCAAATGAACATAAGAAAGGTAGCAGTCGAAACTGCAGTAGTATGTGCGGCCACAGCCTGTGCTGTAGCGGCATTGATTGTCAGCCGTCGTGCTCGAAATAAGAATAGGCCGAAACTGGCAACTTCCATTCTCCGTGACTTCGAGGACGAGTGTTCGAATCCCATGCACAAGCTCGAGAATGTGGTGGATTGTCTAATTGTCGAGATGAATGTAGGATTGGCCTCAGAGGGTGGCAGTAAGATTAAGATGATCATAAGCTACGTCGACAATTTGCCTATAGGGTATGCTTTGACATGCATGCAAAATCTGCATCTGTTTATTTCTATCTTTAGATGTTTGTAATTGGGGCAGTTTGAAATAGAGATCGAATCTGTAGCTAGCACTTTCTTTACCATGCTGAAATTGTCGATTCTTTTGATTTACTGGGTAATCGCCGAATATTGATTCTATCACACTAAATCTAATCTTTTATACCAAAATCAAATAAATACACGGCATTCTATATCTTTTTTGGATGAAACTGTATTTGTGGAGTAAATCAATCTACGGGGACATTGCATAGAAATACTCTGTTTAAATGTTGTAATTGTTTATGATTACCTTGGTTATTCAAGTGTTCTATGCCTTGTGAGACTCCCTTACAGTGAATATTTTGGTCGTGTTCCATTTTATTTTCTCATCTACAAGTAAACTATTTCATTGGGTACATCCCGTATCCATTTCATTCTTCAAGAAGGTTCTAATATGTGATAACTTCTCTTTACAGCGTTTATTTTCGACAGATATACGTATCAGGAGCATTTTTAAGCTTTCACTACCAAATGCACGATACAGCACGTTGCAGCTTGCGCACAAGCTTTGACAAACCAAATGTTGTCTCGTTCACATTCATAAGCGATCAAAGACGGAAAACAATTTAGATACATTTCCTTCGTCAGTGACTTTTATATATATATATATATATATATATATATAATTTGAATATTAATATATATTATTTAAGAATATTACTTTTCGTAATTTAGAATTCGTTTAAATAAATAATGTATTTATAATTTTTTTAAAATCAATTGTGGTTTAGGTATTTATCTAATTAAAATTTTGGTACGTTGAGAATCTGAGGACAAATGAGCATAGTTGGTTTCATGCAGAATGAGATGGTTTATGCGCAATTAGTAGTTACGCTCGATGTCTATGTCGAATTAAACTCTACATGAGGCCAACCGAAACAAATCTATCCCCATTGTAATATACTTTAGTAAATAAATGACACCCTTTTGTAATGATGCTTGATAAAATGAAAAACTAGAGTAACATACTTCTTAATATATGGAAATAATGCCATAAAATCATATGAGCATAAACTTGATTATAATACCCATATCCATAAAATCCGTAAAGGTGCATGTTTAAAATATCCATAAACTCCATAAGCATAAAGGTGTATACGATGTATTATGAATCTCCATTTAAAAACACATAAATGAACTTCAAGAGAACACTTTATTACTATTCAGCCCAAGGCAGTTTGACCATGCGTGAAGGGTGGGAAATCACACGGTAAAGTGGAAACGTGAGCTTGGCACGATACAAAAAATGAAAATGATGCACAATTCTCTCTTTACTGAAGAAATAAAATAAACTAAACCAACTAGGGTGATCAGAGAAACCACCGAAGTTGGGTTTGCTTACTAGGGTGAGATTCTCGAATCTCACCGAAGGAAGCCTGAGGATCTCACCTGAAATCCTCTCTTGAAAACTCACCCGAGCCCTCAAAAATATCACAAAGAAAGATCCAAATTTGTTTTTCCATGAGTTTCTCTCATTCCTCCTCCTCTTTTTATAGTCGGGCTACTTAGAAAAACCATGGGCAAATACCTGGGGTCAAAACAACCAAAAGGAAAAACCATGGGCAAATACCCGTGGTCAAAAAAACCAAAAGGAAAAACCATGGGCAAATAACTGGAGTCAAAACAACCAAAACGGGAAAACCATGGGCCAATGCCGCTTATTCACTACTTTATTTATTAATCTTCTACTATTGTGATTTGGTCCAACCGGTTAAACGGTTGGGGATATTACAGTTCCCCCCGCCCAAAATTGCTTGCCCTCAAGCAATTTCAATGTTGGATGTTGCAATATGTGTTCTCCTTCCCAAGTGACATCCTCGACGGGAAGATCTTTCCATCGTACCAAATATTCGCGGATGATTCTGCTTCGAAGTTTCCTTTCTCGAACCTCCAACACCTCCTCAGGAACCAATAGAAGATGGCCCTCTTCATCTAATGGCGATAATTCTAGTGATGATTTTATGTTTGATCCTAATGCTTTCTTCAAACAAGAGACATGAAAGATGTTATGAATTTTTCTCTCTGCGGGAAGCTCTAGCTCATATGCCACTTCTCCTATTTTCCGGACAACTCGATAGGGCCCATAAAATCATGGTTTTAATTTTTCTGCCCCCTTCTGCTTCAAAGTAGACTACCTGTATGGCTGAAGCCGGAGATAAACCATATCTCCTACTTCAAAACTCCTCTCTATCCTTTGACGATTTGCATATAACTTTTGTCAATTCTGTGTCGTCTGCAGATTTTCTTTGAGGGCTCTCAGAATATCCTGACACCCCTAGATCCAATCCTTTGCCAAAGGTGCTCTACTATCTCCAAACATTGTATCTGCAAAAGATATTGCCTCATATCCATATAAGGCTCGGAAAGGTGACATCCCTATGGACATGTGATAAGTGGTGTTATAGCAGTATTCTCCTAAGTACAACCACTCGGTCCATGCTCGTTGTTGTCCTGTGACATAATCTCGTAAGTAACCTTCCACCCATTTATTCACTGCTTCTGTCTGTCCATCTGTCTGCGGGTGATAACTGGTACTAGGAGTGAGTTTTGTTCCAGCCAACCTGAATAATTCTTGCCAAAATGCTCCCATAAATCTACTATCACGGTCACTCACAATGGTTTTGGGAAAACCATGTAGACGGAATACCTCTTGGAAAAATATTTTTGCTATTTGAGATGCAGAAATTTTGGAGGGGACTGCAAAGAAGTGAGCGTACTTGGTGAGACGATCCACCACCACAAAAATACAATCTTTGCCTTGTGAAAAAGGTAGCCTTGTAATGAAATCTATGGATATACTCTCCCATTTTTGTTTCGGAATAGGTAGTGGTTGTAATAAACCTGCCGGGTGTGTACGTTCAACCTTATTACTTTGACAGGTACCACATTCTTGAACATATTGATAATGTCCTTCTTGAGTCCTTTCCATGTGAACCTTTCCCTGATGGTCCTATAAGTTTTCAGAAAGCCTGGATGTTTGACTAAAGGGGAGTCATGGGCTGCTTGTAGAATCTTCATCTTAATTTGAGACTCAGGTACTATATAGATTCGATCCTTATAATAGATAACAACTCTATAATGGGTGTCTGATGACTGTCCGTCAAGGATCTCACAAGCTGATTGATTTTTTGAGTATTCCACCAAAATATGGGACTTCCAGTCATCTACAATATCTATGAGAGAGAAGGTAGCTGGTCTCATTGACAAGGCATCTGCAACTACATTATTTTTACCTTTGACATATTCAATCTCAAAATCATAGGCTTGGATCTTACTGACCCATTTTTGCTGCCTTTCATTTAATCCCTTCTGATCGAGGAAGTATCTAAGACTATTGTGATCAGTTTTGACTTTGAACCGATTCCCCACTAGATATGGACGAAACTTGGCCAATGCATGCATAATAGCCAACATTTCTTTGTCATAAATGGAGTAAGAGCGTTCATAATTACGCAATTTTCTACTCTCAAAAGCAATGGGATGATGGTTCTGTGTTAGGACAACCTCGATTCCTTCCCCGGAAGCATCACACTCCAATACAAAGGGTTGAGAGAAGTCTGGCAAGGCTAGAATTGGACATGAACTCATGACTTCTTTCATCTGCTCGAAAGTCTCCTGGGTTGTTTCTGTCCATACAAAGGCTCCTCTTTTTGTCAAGTCAGTAAGAGGGGCTGCTAGTTGTGAATATCCCTTTACAAATCTTCTGTAATAAGTGCAAATACCCAAGAAGCTCCTTAACTCTGTTACATTTTTGGGAGTTGGCCAATTGAGAATGGCCTCAATCTTCTCTTGGTGGACCTTAACACCTTGGCTCCCGATGATGTGACCCAGATATAGCATTTCTTTCATTCCAAACTCACATTTAGAGATTTTGGCATAAAATTGTTGTGCCTCCAATATTCCCAGGACCTCGTCCAGGTGCTGCAGATGCTCTTCCCATGTTTTACTGAAGATCAGGATGTCGTCGAAGAAGACCAAACCAAATTTACACAGTTTCTTGTTGAATATATGGTTCATGCATGACTGAAATGTTGCAGGGGCGTTGGTCAACCCGAAAGGCATCACTAGGAACTCATAATGTCCATAGTGGCATCTAAAAGTTGTTTTTGGAATGTCTTGATCACGAACCCTGATCTGGTGGTACCCTGAGCGAAGGTCAATTTTTGAGAAGTATTTGGCTCCCTTTAATTCATCCATCAATTCGTCGATCCTGGGGATAGGATATCGATTTTTGACGGTCTTTTTATTCAATGCTCGATAATCTATACACATCCTCAGGGACCCATCCTTTTTCTTAACCAAGACTACTGATGAAGCAAAGGGGCTCGAACTCGGCCGAATGTGTCCTAATGCCAACAATTATTTTATTGCCTTTTCTATCGCATCCTTGTACACTTTGGGGTGCCAATAAGGGGTAGTGATGACAGCTTGGACCCCTTCTTCTAGTTCGATGATGTGCTCAAATCCCCTATCAGGTGGACGTCCTGGGGGAATATCTCCAAAGAGCTTCTGGTATTTTTGCAATAGTGCCATAATATCAGGTGAGTACTTCTTGTGTTGTTCTACTGGTTTCTTCTCCATGATTCGGCACTCTACTGCCCATACAATATCCCCATGTCGGAGGTCTGCCTCCATCCGATTGGATGTCACAACCTTGGGAGGATATGCATGCATTCCTCTCAACTTCACCTTTTTACCATCTGGTCCTATGAATGCAAGTTCCAAGTCTTGGTAGTTTACTGTATGAGTTCCGATAGAATATAGCCATTGTACCCCCAATAGTACATGAGAGTCTAGGTAATCTACGACAAAGAAGTTATCTGTAACTTTGTAGTTTCCCATTGTTAGGCTCATGTTAGGAACTATCTCAGCGCAGGGCATGCGGTTGTGCTCTTTCTTTCTAGGAATCAAAATTGTAAAGCCTTCAAATTATTCAGTGGCTAGTCCCCTTCTGGCTACGAATTCTACATCAATGAAGTTGTGGGAGGCCTCACCATCAATTAGCACAGTAACCTTTTGTCCTTGTATGGTTCCCCTAACCCGGAGGGTGTGATATCTTGGGACCCCTGTGAGAGAGGCAATGACTCCATCCTGGACTTCTTCCTGTATTGCTCCCATGCCTTGTGATTCCCCTTGATCGAGCTCTAGATTCTCTTCCTCATCTTCGCTTTCAGAAAATACTTCAATATAGTGGGCCTTCCCTTTAGTACACCGATGTCCCGGTGCCCAAGGTTCTTGACAAGAGAAGCATAGCCTTCTCCTTCTGAGATCTTTTCTGGTCTCATCATCCAGCTTCCCCTTACCAAATGGTTCCTGTTGTTGCTGCTTGACTTCCTTCCCTTTTTGAGGAATAGAGAATTTAGGTAGGAATCTATTCTTGGGTACTGCATCCTGCATATCCCTTGCACGGTTAATTGCATCTTGCAAGGTGGCGGGTTGGTAGGCCCTAACCCAACCTCGTAGGGGTTCTGACAACCCTTCTATAAATAACATGACCAACCGGGTCATGGAGAGGTCGTTGACCATTACTGCAAGCCTCTGGAATTCTGCAACATAAGATTCAAGGTTCCCTGTCTGTCGGAGCTGGGTTAGCTCACGGAAGTATATCTCAGGATCCTTCCTATCAAATCTTTCTATTAACCTCTGTGTGAATTCTGTATAAGATATGATGCTGGCATGTCCCAGAGTGGTCATACCATGTTGCCACCATTCATGTGCTTCTCCATCAAGATGAAGTGTGGCGTATTTGATGGCATCCCTCTCCCGCATGGGATTGAGCTGGAAATATGTATCCAGTTTCTGTACCCATGACCGTGCTAAACACTTCGACGATCCATCAAAATAAGGAAGAGTTACCTTTCCCACAACCTTCTACAAATCTATGTTTGACTGATGGCCCCCATATGTGGTTTCCTTCCTTTGTTGTTTGCTCCTCATGTAGTAAAAGTCATTAAGGCTCAGGGTCGCTTTCACGTTGGGAGGCAACGTATCATATTCTTTCATCCAGGCGGTAACTGTCTCTGCAATAGGTGAAGGGCAGTCTTGCTCCCTGGAGGAGTCATCCAAAAATGGAGGCATGGTTGGCCGACTAAAAATGTTGCTCCGAGTGTTGACATGTTCGTGTAATGGGCCATTGCTACGAACATTGATATACTCCTGCGATGGACCATCCCCACCTGAATGGGAACCTCCTTCCCCATTATTGCTTTGCACATTAGGTTGCCTGATCTGTGCTTTAAGGAGTTTTATGATGGTGTCTTGAGTGTCAGCGATCCTTTGTAAAGCATCTTCAATTTTGGTATTTTCGTGATCACCCATTGGTCTTTCTTTCCCTTCGTTTTTCCCTTTCTTGGCATCCCACAACTGGCCAAGATGAGGCTCTGATACCACTGTAATATGCTTCAGTAAAGAAATGACACCCTTTTGTAATGATGCTTGATAAAATGACAAACTAGAGTAACATACTTCTTAATATATGGAAAGAATGCCATAAAATAATATGAGCATAAACTTGATTATAATACCCATGTCCATAAAATCCATAAAGGTGCATGTTTAAAATATCCATAAACTCCATAAGCATAAAGGTGCATACGATGTATTATGAATCTCCATTTAAATACACATAAATGGACTTCAAGAGAACACTTTATTACTATTCAGCCCAAGGCAGTTTGACCATGCGTGAAGGGTGGGCAATCACACGGTAAAGTGGAATTGTGAGCTTGGCTCGATATTAACACAGAAAATTAAAATGATGCACAATTCTCTCTTTACTGAAGAAATAAAATAAACTAAACCAGCTAGGGTGATCAGAGAAACCACCGAAGTTGGGTTTTCTTGCTAGAGTGAGATCGAATCCCACCGAAGAAAGCCTGAGGATCTCACCTAAAATCTTCTCTCGAAAACTCGCCTGAGCCCTCAAAAATATCACAAAGAAAGATCCCAATTTGTTTTTCCATGAGTTGCTCTCATTCCTCCTCCTCTTTTTATAGACGGGCTACTTAGAAAAACCATGGGCAAATACCTGGGGTCAAAACAACCAAAAGGAAAAACCATGGGAAAATAACTGGGGTCAAAACAACCAAAAAGGGAAAACCATGGGCCAATGCCGCTTATTCACTACTTTATTTATTAGTCTTCTACTATTGTGATTTGGTCCAACCGGTTAAACGGTTGGGGGATATTTACACCCTCCACATTGAAATTCATAAACGGTATTAGACTTCATTAGAGATCCATGTGAATTATATGCCTCGAATTCTATGAATTACATGTTCTACTTTAATAGCTCAAACCAAGGTTGGTAATCTGCTATGAAGCCCACTTGGACGACCAAGGCTCGTTGGTCACTGATTGTCGGTGGGGATTCCACATGGAATGTGACACCCGATGGTATTCACAATCCCTCCATGTGCATCAGTCTCCTTCATTTTTCCACAAGGGAGGGAGCCATCCACATCTCGCTTTTTTTCGGACTTATTCACGTGAAAAACAACATAGTGGTGTCTCGATTTGTGAACTTCCTTTTATTTTGGATACCTATCCCACCCCTGAAATCATTAAAAATTCTAACTGCCACACTCCACATATATGTATATATGGATATTCAGCCTTGCCTATATTTGCATTGAACTGAGCAAAAAAACAGTATTTTTGAGCATCGAAGCCTTGAATTCGAGCATGTCTCCTCCCCACGAGCAGTGGCCGTTTTCAGATATCTCAAATATTAAGGATGAAACGGGCTCGACACAGTCCACACAACCGGCCAATTCGACGTCCGAGATGCTACAACATCTGGTGAAGGAGAAGGAATATGAGTACCTGAGGAACATGGTGGAACGATATCACAAACATTCTGTTACCGATGGACACTTCTCTTCTGTGATCATGCGGTCGATTCGAGCAACAGTTGAGGATGTCTGGTCTGTGGTGCGGTGCTTTGACAACCAGAGACATACAACCATTTCATTCGTAGCTGCTCCATGCTGGGTGATGGCACCGTGGGGAGTACAAGAGATGTTCGCCTGGTCTCGGGACTTCTAGCGAAGAGCAGCACCAAACGGCTCAAGATTATGGAAAACGGTCAGTGAATTTTGAGTAAACCTCTTTCAGGTGAAGATATTGACGACGCTAAACCCTGGAACAACACCATGGAACTTCACATGACGGAAAAACAAGTATATAACTTTAAAATTGATAATAATTTCTCTTAAATAAATAATTGAAACTTCTAATTTTGTTACATGACCGTCATTTTGACACTTTTATAAATACATTACCATCAAGAAACAAACCTTCCCAAATCTACGGTCATCGCATTCCACTATAACTAACTCCACAATCTGATGGTGATGCATTAAAACTAATTCGACTTTTAACACTTTCGGAGGTGCACGATAAAAGTGGTTTGATGTATCCACGTGTCGATTGCTGAGATATATCGCGTGGTTTCCACAATTTACCACTATCAGCCCAAAATTTGTGCGATGACCTTCGATAGATTTTCAATACCACTTTGGATTTTTCAACAAACCTTCCCAAATATACGGTCATCGCATTCCACTATAACTAACTCCACAATCTGATGGTGATCGCATTCAAACTAACCCAACCTTTAACACTTTCGGAGGTGCGCAATAAAAGTGGTTTGGTGTTTCCACGTGTCGATTGCTGAGATATATCGCGTGGTTTCTACAATTTACCACTATCAGCCCAAAAGCTGTGTGATGACCTTCGGCATATTTTCAATACCACTTTGGATTTTTCGGGTACACGTTACACGAACTATTTTTTATAACTCACCACGAGTTACGTATTCAATAAATTAAACTACGAAAGGAATTGTATGGGTATTATAGTAATGAAAACTCGAGTTAAACAAATTAAAAGGTATAAGCGCACATGGATGAACCGTAATTACAGTAATGGACAGAGTTTATAAAAGAAAACAATAAATAAGACTAAACTAATTTTTATAACTCAAAACAAACTGCTTCTAATTTAAATAAAACAAAAGTATAAAGAAATTACAAGGAAACTACATTAAAAAAAATTGAACACGTTGGGATGCGGAAACTGCATATAATTTAAATGAAAATTTGTTTTGAGAATATAAATATAGTAGAAGATAATCAAGCAACACAACAGCCTTTTTGTGAAGAATGTCAAACATGACCCATATTCACTGCACTCTACCGACTTAAGAACCAACTTCTAAACTAATTTCTAGGTGGTGATTGTACATATGTTTAGACATGTAATGTAAACATTTGGTGATAGATTTAAATAAACCAATAAAATTAATTATTTTTATTTTTAAATATATATATATATATATATATATATATATATATATATATATATATATATATTAAATTTTTAATTAGATTAAGGTGTTTATTACTTGTTGAATTAGTTTTTCATAAAGAGATGGAAATTCAAAAATATTAACTCTTCAAAATTATTTGAAATTTTGAACAAATATCTTTCACACAAAAAATTTGTTAAAACATTTTTTCGTCAACTATTTTTCATGTAATGGATAATAATTAACAATAATAATAATAAAACTATATATTAAAAGGACATAAACTTCTGTTATTTTATTTTAAAAAAATTATATTAATTTTGATTTTTTTTGTAAGTTTGATTGGACTTCATCTTTATCATGTTCAATATATCATGCTGATTGGAACTGGGTAGGAAACTGAACGAATGACTGCACATCAAGAAGTGCCTTATCACCCTTTATCCAAGATCCTATAAAAAACATTAATTTATAATTTTAAAAAATAATTAATAAATAATATTATAATAATAATAAATTAAACACTCCAAAACATTAAAATAAATTTACTTTAAAATTTTGAATTATCTTATTTTATTTATCTATAAGTAAAAAGTTTGAGTAAGCTTTTATTAAGAATTCTCTTTCTAAAGTTGTCCTTCCTTAAGAGTTATGTTGTTAAGAATATTAATATTGTTAAAAAAATTAATATTGACATTAATATTGATAAATAAGAATAAGAATATTTATTTTTTAATAATTAACAATATAATTATTAATAAAAAAATTTAAACTTTTATTCACTCTAACAATATGATTAAAAGTATTAATGATATTATCATTAATGTTGTTAATATAAATACTATTAAGATTAATTTTAATAATTAATAATATTTACATTCTAATCATTTTAATTAAATATGGTTAAACATTTCCAACACACTCAATCACTCATTCTCACCAATGTCGAATGGGACACAACCTTGCTTAGCCATAGTAATCCATGGTTAACCCTCTTAAACCATACTAAGCTATGGCGAACTTTTATTATAATTAATAATTATAATAATTAGTTATAGTTATAATTGTTTAGATTGTTAAACTAATTATAATTAAAAAAAATATCTAAACAAATATAATAATTGTTTAAGTAATTATAATTAGCTAAACAATTGATCAATGTCATCCATGATCAAATGTCACAATTATGACAAATATTGTCTCAATATGAAAATCACACATGGCCAACCATGGTCATAGTTGGTCCAACATCGCATTGTGACAACAATTCTCTCAATGTTTAAATCAATTCCTTTGGGTTCACCAATTCCTTTGGTTTATAATATTAAACCCTTGGGTTTATTAGTTCTTTTGGTTTATAATATGAATAATCGATCAATGTCATCCATGATCAAATGTCACATTCCGACAAATATTGTCTCAATATGAAAATCACCCATGGCCAACCATGGTCATAGTTGGTCGAACGTCGCATTGTGACAACAATTGTCTCAATGTTTAAATCAATTTCCTTGGGTTCACCAATTCCTTTGATTTATAATATTAAACCCTTGGGTTTATTAATTCTTTTGGTTCATAATATGAATAATCGATCAATGTCATCCATGATAAAATGTCACATTCTAACAAATATTGTCTCAATATGAAAATCACCCATGGCCAACCATGGTCGTAGTTGGTCCAACGTCGCATTGTGACAACAATTGTCTCAATGTTTAAATCAATTCCAGTGGGCTCACCAATTCCTTTGGTTTATAATATTAAACCCTTGGGTTTATTAGTTCTTTTGGTTTATAATATGTATAATTGATCAATGTCATCCATGATCAAATGTCACATTCTGACAAATATTGTCTCAATATGAAAATCACCCAGCGCCAACCATGGTCGTAGTTGGTCCAACTTCGCATTGTGACAACAATTGTATCAATGTTTAAATCAATTCACTTGGGTTCACCAATTCCTTTGGTTTATAATATTAAACCCTTGGGTTTATTAGCTCTTTTGGTTTATAATATGAATAATCGATCAATGTCATCCATGATCAAATGCCACACTCTGAAAAATATTGTCTCAATATGAAAATCACCCAACACCAACCACGGTCGTAGTTGGTCCAACTTCGCATTGTGACAACAATTGTATCAATGTTTAAATCAATTCCCTGGGGTTCACCAATTCCTTTGGTTTATAATATTAAACCCTTGGGTTTATTAGTTCTTTTGGTTTATAATATGAATAATCGATCAATGTCATCCATGAAAAAATGTCACATTCTAACAAATATTGTCTCAATATGAAAATCACGCGTGGCCAACCATGGTCATAGTTGGTCCAATGTCGCATTGTGACAACAATTGTCTCAATGTTTAACTCAATTCCCTTGGGTTCACCAATTCCTTTGGTTTATAATATTAAACCCTTAGGTTTATTAGTTCTTTTGGTTTATAATATGAATAATCGTCAATGTCATCCATGATCAAATTTCACATTCGACGAATATTGTCTCAATATGAAAATCACCCATGGCCAACCGCTGGTAAAGTAGTTGGTCCAACGTCCAATTACGACAACAATTTGTCTCAATGTTTAAATCAATTCCTTTGGTTCACCAATTCCTTTGGTTTATAATATTAAACCCTTGGGTTTATTAGTTCTTTTGGTTTATAATAAACATAATCGATTGATATCATCCACAATCAAATGTACGTACGACAAATATTGTCTCAATATGAAAATCACCCGAGCGCCAACCATGGTCATAGTTGGTCCAACGTTGCATTGTGACAACAATTTTCTCAATGTTTAAATCAATTCCCTTGGATTCACCAATTCCTTTGGTTTATAATATTAAACCCTTGGGTTTATTAGTTCATTTGGTTTATAATATGAATAATCCATCTATGACATCCATGATCAAATGTCACATTCTCACAAATATTGTCTCAATATGAAAATCACCCATGGCCAACCATGGTCATAGTTGGTCCAACATCACATTGTGACAACAATTGTCTGAATGTTTAAATCAATTCCCCTGGGTTCACCAATTCCTTTGGTTTATAATATTAAAACCTTGAGTTTATTAGTTATTTTAGTTTATAATATGAATAATCAATCAATGTCATACATGATCAAATGTCACATTCTGACAAATATTATCTCAATATGAAAATCACCCATGGCCAAGCATGGTCATAGTTGGTCCAACGTCGCATTGTGACAACATTTGTCTCAATGTTTAAATCAATTCCCTTGGGTTCACCAATTTCTTTGGTTTATAATATTAAAGCCTTGGTTTTATTAGTTCTTTTGGTTTATAATATGAATAACCGATCAATGTCATCCATGATCAAATGTCACATTCTGACAAATATTGTCTCAATATGAAAATCACCCATGGCCAGCCATGGTCATAGTTGGTCCAACGTCGCTTTGTGGCAACAATTGTCTCAATGTTTAAATCAATTCCCTTGGGTTCACCAATTCCTTTGGTCTATAATATTAAACCCTTGGGTTTATTAGTTTTTTTGGTTTATAATATGAATAATCGATCAATGTCATCCATGATCAAATGTCACATTCGACAAATATTGTCTTAATATGAAAATCACCCATGGCCAACCATGGTCATAGTTCGTCCAACGTTGCATTGTCATAGAAATTGTCTCAATGTTTAAATAAATTCCCTTGGGTTCTGGTCCTTTGGTTTATAATATTAAATCCTTGGGTTTATTAGTTCTTTTGGTTTATAATATGAATAATCGATCAATGTCATCCATGATCAAATGTCACATTTTGACAAATATTGTATCAATATGAAAATCACCCATGGCCAACTATGGTCATAGTTCGTACAAAATCGCATTATGACAACAATTGTCTCAATGTTTAAATCAATTCCCTTGGGTTCACCAATTCCTTTCGTTTATAATAGTAAACCTGTGGATTTATTAGTTCTTTTGGTTTATAATATGAAAAATCGATTAATGTCATCCATGATCAAATGTCACATTCTGACAAATATTGTCTCAATATGAAAATCACCCATGGCGAACCATGGTCATAGTTGGTCCAACGTCGCATTGTGACAACAATTGTCTCAATGTTTAAATCAATTCCCTTGGGTTCACCAATTCCTTTGGTTTATAATATCAAACCCTTGGGTTTATTAGTTCTTTTGGTTTATAATATGAAAAATCGATCAATGTCATGTATGATCATATGTCACATTCTGACAAATATTGTCTCAATATGAAAATCAACCATGGCCAACGATGGTGATAGTTTTTCCATCGTCGCATTGTCACAACAATTGTCTCAATGTTTAAATGAATTCCCTTGGGTTCACCAATTCCTTCGTTTTATGATATTAAACCCTTGGCTTTACTAGTTCTTTCTGTTTATAATATGAATAATCGATCAATGTCATCAATGATCAAATGTCACATTTTGAAAAATATTGTCTCAATATGAAAATCACCCATGGCAAGCCATGGTCATAGTTGGTCCAACGTCGCATTGTCAAAACGTTTGTCTCGATGTTTAAATAAATTCCCTTGGGTTCACCAATTCCTTTGGTTTATAATAGTAAACCACCGTAGGTTTATTAGTTCTTTTGGTTTATAATATGAATAATCAATCAATGTCATCCGTGATCAAATGTCAATATAAGAAAATCACCCATGGCCAACCATGGTCATAGTTGGTCCAATGTACATTGTGACAACAATTGTATCAATGTTTAAATCAATTCCTTAGGTTCTGAAATTCCTTTGGTTTATAATATTAAACCCTTGGGTTTATTAGTTATTTTGGCTTATAATATGAATAATCGATCAATGTCATCCATGATCAAATGTCACATTCTAACAAATATTGGCTCAAAATGAAAATCACCCATGGACAACCATGGTCATAGTTGGTCCAACGTCGCATTGTGACAAGAATTGTCTCAATGTTTAAATCAATACCCTTGGGTTCACCAATTCCTTTGGTTTATAATATTAAACCCTTGGTTTTATTAGTTCTTTTGGTTTATAGTATGAATAGTCCCTTGGGTTTATTAATCGATCAATGTCTTCCATGATCAAATGTCACATTTTCACAAATATTGTCTCAATATGAAAATCACCCATGGCCAACCATGGTCGTAGTTGGTCCAACGTCGCATTGTGACAAAAATTGTCTCGATGTTAAAATCAATTCCCTTGGGCTCGCCAATTCCTTTGGTTTATAATTTGTTGGGTAATGGTTCTCCCTTGGGTTCACCAATTCCTTTGGTTTGTAATATTAAACCCTTGATTTTATTAGTTCTTTTGGTTTATAATATGAATAATCCCTTGGGTTAATTATTAGTGTTTATTAATTTCTTCAACTTGAGTATTTTTTTATTAATTTTATTGATCCTTCACCTTATTGGTCCCTTAGCTTATTAATATTTTTCCCTTGGGTTCACCAATTCCTTTGGTTTCTAATATTAAGCCCTTGGGTTATTAGTTCTTTTAGTTTATAATATGAATAGTACGTTGGGTTAATTATTAGTGTTTATTAATTTCTTTAGCCATAGTCGATCAATGTCATCCATGATCAAATGTCAGATTTTAACAAATATTGTCTCAATATGAAAATCAACCATGGCCAACCATTGTCGTAGTTGGTCCAATGTTGCATTGTGACAAAAATTGTCTCAATGTTTAAATCGATTCCCTTGGGTTCACCAATTCCTTTGATTTATAATATGAAACCCTTGGGTTTATTAGTTATTTTCGTTTATAATATGAATAATCGATCAATGTCATCCATGATCAAATGTCACATTCTGACAAATATTGTCTCAATATGAAAATGACCCATGGCCAACCATGGTCATAGTTGGTCCAACATCACATTGTGACAACAATTTTCTCAATGTTTAATTCAATTCCCTTGGGTTCACCAATTCCTTTGGTTTATAATATTAAACCCTTGGGTTTATTAGTTCTTTTGGTTTATAATATGAATAATCGATCAATGTCATCCATGGTCAAATGTCACATTCTGATAAATATTGTCTCAATATGAAAATCACCCATGGCCAACCATGGTCATAGTTGGCCAAACGTCACATTGTGACAACAATTTTTCTCAATGTTTAAATCAATTCCCTTGGGTTCACCAATTCCTTTGGTTTATAACATTAAACCCTTGGGTTTATTAGTTCTTTTGGTTTATAATATGAATAATCGATCAATGTCATCCATGATCAAATGTCACATTCTGACAAATATTGTCTCAATATGAAAATCACTCATGGCCAACCATGGTCATAGTTGGTTCAACATCGCATTGTGACAACAATTGTCTCAATGTTTAAATCAATTCCCTTGGGTTCAACAATTCCTTTGGTTTAAAATATCAAACCCTTGGGTTTATTAGTTCTTTTGATTTATAATATGAATAATCAGTCAATGTCATCCATGATCAAATGTAACATTCTGAAAAATATTGTCTCAATATGAAAACCACCCATGGCCCACCATGGTCATAGTTCGTCCAACATCGCATTGTAACAACAATTGTCTCAATGTTTAAATCAATTCCCTTGGGTTCACCAATTCCTTTCGTTTATAATATTAAACCCTTGGGTTTATTAGTTGTTTTGGTTTATAATATGAATACTCGATCAATGTCATCCATGATCAAATGTCACATTCTGACAAATATTGTCTCAATATGAAAATCACCCATGGCCAAGCATGGTCATATTTGGTCCAACGTCGCATTGTGACAGCAATTGTCTCAATGTTAAAATCAATTCCCTTGGGTTCATTAATTCCTTTGGTTTATAATATTAAACCCTTGGGTTTATTAGTTCTTTTGGCTTATAAAATGAATAATCGATCAATATCATCCATGATCAAATGTCACATTCTGACAAATATTGTCTCAATATGAAAATCACCCATGGCCAACCATGGTCATAGTTGGTCCAACGTCGCATTGTGACAACAATTGTCTCAATGTTTAAATCAATTCCCTTGGGTTTACCAATTCCTTTGGTTTATAATATTAAACCCTTGGGTTTATTAGTTCTTTTGGTTTATAATATGAATAATCGATCAATGTCATCCATGATCAAATGTCACATTCTGACAAATATTGTCTCGATATGAAAATCACCCATGGCCAACCATGGTCATAGTTGGTCCAACATCACATTGTGACAACAATTGTCTCAATGTTTAAATCAATTCCCTTGGGTTCACCAATTCCTTTGGTTTATAA